>OY720048.1:11537848-11702085 GCA_963082485.1 Eudonia mercurella
AAATAAATAATTAAATAAAATAATAAAATACATTTATTTCGACCACTTTAGATCATACTTTAGATCATTCCTCTTCCCCCCCGGATCGCTCTCTGAGTGCACGTGCGCGAAGACTACTTTTTTAATTTTTATTTATTTATTATAATCTAAATTTAATCAAGTTAATTCGGCGAATAAATTAGGAGTGCATAACAGAACAGGAGGTTACGCTACGCTGCTGTCAAGTTACATCGATATAACTCGCCGTAGCCAGTCCCCGCTCCGCTTCACCTACCACACGTCGTAGCTGACCTACAGGTATTTGTCGTAGCAGGCTGCTACGAACTGCGTTACGGCCACCTCTCGTTACCACTGATCTGCATCGGAACGATACCGCCACTACGCTTCTATCACCCTGGTACTTTTGGACGCTTTTACTTTTACTACGCCTAAAACAACCTGCAGTCGGAAGGACTACTGCTATTGCCTGCGGAGTGAAATAGCGCATCTGAATAGGTGAGATAAACATATGTTCACTTGCATCGTTAGAAGCAATCTTGGCCCAATCATCCCCGCGCGCCCACTACTGCGCAACCTAATGCACACAAACATATTAAGCAAGTCTCATTCAAACTCTCGCAAACGCTGCGCGCCTGGTAACTCTGGAGCCCGTTTGGTAGTTACTCATATTGACACCAAGGTCCAAAAGGAGTTTATCTCGACCTCCTTCTCACTCATTTCCTGCTTACTGTGAATCTGTCTTGAATATTAAGTTATTTATCTGTGTATGAAATAATACTCAACACTTTCTGCTGCTCTAATAATATGGCAAACAACCCAATGGACAAATCACTCTCAGAATCTGACCTATGTCAAAAGGAGAATTTTGAAAAAACCTCGCCACATTTTGTTTTTTCTCGGGCAAAAAGGAGAAGGGATAATGAGGAAATCTCTGAAGTGGGCGTACTTAAGGACGAAATGAAGAATTTGTTGTCTGCTTTTTTGACCCCACAACAACAGGAAATTTCAAAAATAGGATTGATACTAACTGAACTACAGCAAACAAACGTAAAAATTGAGAGCTCAATGGCTTTTCTTGTTGCCCAAAATGAAGAGTTTAAATGTAAGATCGAGAAATTAGAAAATCAAGCTAAAGTTGACAGGGAACACATAACCTTGTTGGAGACTAAAATAGAAGATATGCAGATGTCTTCTCGCAAAACGAATTTGGAATTAAAAAATGTACCTAAAGTAAACGGGGAAACTAAAGAAGACCTGATCAATGCTGTACTGTGCTTGTCTAAAACTGTGGGCTGCGAACTGGAGAAAAAGGACATTAGGGACATATACAGAGTGAGAAGTAGAAAGGAAGGATCACTCAACACCCCAATCATAGTGGAAATGTCATCTACCCTCGTTAAGACTGATTTATTGAAGTTGTGCAAAGGCTTTAACAATAGACATAAAAGCAAATTATGTGCCAAACATTGCGGATTTAAAACCAATGAGGACACACCTATCTTTTTGTCGGAGCAGCTGACTGCAAAGGGATCACGCCTTTATTTCCTAGCGCGAGATCTTGTTAAGGCCAAAAGATACACATTCTGCTGGACGGCTTACGGAAAGATATATTTAAGGAAGAATGAACATTCTCCAATTATAACTGTCAAGTCTGAAGCACAAATTCATCAATTATCGCAAGAATCATGACTGGAATACTACTGCTCATACGCTCTCAATCGATATAACTGGTCCCCTATGGACCTTCTATTTATGCTTTGTTTATTCTTAGTTTTTAAAATAACTACCGAATTACAAAACTGCAATACCACTAAAATACCACAAAAGCACAATAATATCACTTGCAATCCATTTTCCACCACTAACTCACATCAAACACGAACCAATTCAAAAGCAACAAACAAATTTTTAAGTCACTCTCTCACACTTTTACACTATTACACATACACCCCAACAATACATCAAACATGCAACAATACACATACAATAACCTTATTTATAAGATACCCTCCCCCACTCTTACCCTATACCACTTTCACCCCTAACACACAACAATTACACACTAATACACAAACAGCAGTCAAACTTCTAAGACACTCTCTCACATACTTACCCAACTTCACATTTTATATTATTTTATACTTACCTAAATCATCTGCAAGCAGCCACGGGCTAGTAATAATACTTGATACTTTCATCTCATCAATAAATGAATAATCAACTTACCACTCTGAAAGAAATAGACAAGGCCAATATCGCTCGGGCCTACCTTTGCGATATTAATGAATTAAATAAACACATACAAGTTCAAAAACGAGACATAAAAATTTTCTGTCAAAATATAAGAAGTGTGTATAATAGCAATTTTGACGATTTACAAGTAACTCTAAGTAGTATAAAATATGCCCCAGATATACTTATCTTAACTGAAAGCCAACTTAATCTCGATAAGCCAATTCCTAATCTACAAAATTATACTACATTTCATACTACAAATCATATTAACAAAAATGATGGGGTAGTGGCTTATGTCACTAATAATATCAAATCTTATGTAAAGGAAATAATTTTAAGTGATGCATCTTGCCTTGAAATCAAAATTAATAATAGTATTATCTTAGGTGCTTACCGCTCACCATCTAACACTAATGCTGATAGGTTTATTAACTCCCTAAACTCATATCTAGAAACTATTAGTTCCTATGACTGTATAATATTAACTGGGGATATAAATATAAACTTAATACCAACTGAGAATGAAATAACTTACGAACGGAATAATAGACATAATTATTTATCTATGTTAAGCCTAAATGGACTTCTAACTGGGCACTCATTCCCGACCCGCGTAAATAATTGTTTGGATCATTTTATGTTAAAGATAAAAAAAGACAAGGTAAGTGCTCAAATAGCGGTCTTAAAAACAACTGTGACCGATCACTCCCTAATATTCCTTAATCTTTCTAAAATCAAACAAACATATAGATGTTCTAAAACAAAAACTATTATAGACTTTGATAAAGCACTAAAAATATTGGCAGATAGGAACATAGGGGATCTTTTGATGTCTGATGATCCAAACGCTATTATATATTCCCTTATTAACAATATATCGGAAGCATTACAAGAAAATACTTACACTACCACCATAGCGAAAAAGAATCGGACACTAAAGCCCTGGATGACACCTGGTCTGTTAAGGTGCATAAGAAACAGAAATAAGTTACAGCAAGACCTAAAAAAAGACCCACAAAACGTCATTTTAAAACTTACCTTTAAGAGATATAGGCTCTATTGTACTAAAATTTTAAAAAAAGTTAAAAGAAAATATGAAAGAGAGAAATTGGCTAAGTCGACAAAAAACAGTAAAACTCTGTGGCATAATATTAAAAACATAACCCACATTAAGGGTTCTAAATCAGATAATACAAAACTTCTGGAAGCTGAGTCTTCTCCAGCGGAAGCTGTTAACAATGCAAATAGTTTCTTCGCACACGTGGGTGAGCGGCTTGCGAGTAATATCATGAAGACACACAATGTAGATATCAATAACCCCTTATTAACTTGTCCTAATTTAACATCTTTTGTTCTGTTGGAGGCGGACCCAGTAGAGGTACACGATATAATTATGAATCTTAAACATAACAGTGCTCCGGGTTGGGACAATGTACCCAATAGCTTTCTAAAACTGGCTAGAAACATAATTGTCCCTGTAATTGTTCATTTGGCTAATTTGTGCTTCACAAGGGGTGTGTTTCCAACATTGTTGAAACAGTCCATTATCACACCAGTGTATAAGAATGGGGCTAAAGATGAAATAACCAACTATAGGCCAATCTCAGTCTTGCCTTCCATTTCCAAAATATTAGAAAAACTCTTAAATAAAAGACTCCTCAGTTATTTGGACAAATACCACATATTATCTGATTCCCAATATGGTTTCAGACAGGGTAAATCAACAGAAGATGCAGTTGCAGCTATAACCTCCCTTATTACTGAAAAACTGGATAAAGGAAAAAAATGTCTTACTGCCTTCCTTGACCTAAAAAAGGCCTTTGACACGGTATCTTGCCCTGTTCTTATTAGGAAACTGGAACACATAGGAGTAAGAGGGGTACCCCTGAAAATATTTAAGAGTTACTTGTCAGAGCGATCACAAAAAGTAAAGATAGGAGATCATATTAGTAGTGACACCTCTGTATCTTTTGGTGTACCACAAGGTAGCGTCCTCGGGCCCACCTTGTTCTTAATCTACATAAATGATCTGTGTGAATTGAGAGCAGGGGGTGCTCGCATTTTCTCTTACGCTGACGACACTGCAGTGGTGTTTGTTGGCGATAGCTGGGAAGCCGTCCAAAGAGATGCTGAATTGGGACTGGCTAAGATTGCATTGTGGTTAAGATTAAACCTGCTCACGCTAAACACACAAAAGACAAATTACATTTGCTTTTCCATAAAAAACAGTAGCCAACCTAGTTTCAATTACAGCATCAAAATCCACGAATGTAGCAATCCTAACGTTGCCGGTGGATACTGCTGTCGTACATGTCCCAACATCGAAAGGGTATCTAAAACTAAATACCTTGGTGTCATACTGGATCAACGGCTGTGTTGGCACAATCAAATTGAACTTGTGACTGAACGTATTAGAAAACTAACTTGGATCTTTAAAACGCTGAGACACTTGTGCTCTGTTAGTTTACTGAAACAGATATATACTGCCTTAGTACAATCCATTATAGTTTATTGTATTCCGATATGGGGTGGTGCTTCAAAGACAAAGTTTCTGGACGTAGAAAGAGGTCAACGTGCTATCCTAAAGACAATGTTCTTTAAACCGTTTCGCGCTCCCACAGATGTGCTGTACAAAGAGAGTGGAATTTTAACAGTTCGTCAACTTTTTGTTCTAAATACTGTCCTCAGGATACACAAAACTATGCCTTATAAGCCAGAGACACTTAGTAAAAGAAGAAGAAACATTGTCATCGCAAGGAAAAGCGTAAAAACAACCTTCGCAAGTCGCCAATGTGCATCGCTTGGTGATTGTCTCTATAATAGGATTAACAAAAATATTGCACTTATTCAAAGTACCTTATACAATTGTAAAAGCACTCTGACGTCATGGTTGAGGAACCTGTCCTACGACGAAACTGAGAAGTTACTTCAGCCATTGGTTTAGAGGTTTTTAGCCCGTTTCCTATTAAATTGTTAATTAAAACTAAATTAATATATAAACTCAACATATCAAATCATAACTGCTATAATAAATTAAAATAAAATAAAATAATAATCAATAATTAAATACTTATCAATTATGAGGTAAGATTAAATAATAGTTTAAGAGACGTATCTCCCACTTTCTCTCTCACATAAACAAACGCTCGCATAAACACATACATGCACTCACAAACGCAAGGGTTTTACACACACACACACACACACACACACACCCGCGCACACACACACACGCACACACACACACACACACGCACACTCACACACAAACACACAAACTCACTCACTCACTCACACTAACACACACACATACAACACATTATTGCTATTCGTTTTAAGGTTAAATGTACAAAACTTTATTTACCTATAAAATCTGTCTCCTGTTGTAAATTTGTAATACCTAAATAATACTTATAATTTAAGTAATAATACTGGCTATGGAAGAGTGAGGTCTTTTGTTACAGGTATTTCTATACCAAAAAGAAGACCTCCAAAACAATTTTATGTAAGAACATGTATTTTACAGCAATAAAGATTTTTATTATTTTATTATTATTATTATTATCACATACAACTTAAGAAGCTATGTAAAAAGTATGTTATTTTTACCGTAAGTCCTTTAAGTACGAAGATATTTCGTTTACTGCTTAAGTTACCGCCATTCCCCATCTGACCCTTTTCCATGCAGTTTATACAAAGCACAGATCCGTCAATTATCATAAGCAGTTGGTCCATGCATGGACGGATGCTGTTATTTTTAGAACTGATATAGTTTTTAAATTCCCTATATAAATTATTTAACATTAGTTATATAATAGAATAGTGTGATTAGGGAACGTTGTGGTGTAAAAGAAGATATAGTGACTAGGGTTGAAAAAGGAATGCTTAAATGGTTCGGACATGTTGAGAGGATGAAGGAAAGCAGGCTGACTAAAAGTATATATAGGGCGAGTATGGATGGAAATGTTGGTAGGGGAAGGCCTCGACGCAAGTACCTGGATCAAATCGGGGAACTTCTTAAAAAAGGTCAGGTCAAGAGTACCCTAAACCGACGAGCGTGTATGAAGAGACTAATGAATGTGGATGAAGCGAAAGAAGTCTGTAAGGATCGCAGCAAGTGGAAAGAGGTGGTCTCTGCCTACCCCTCCGGGAAAAAGGCGTGATGTATGTATGTATGTATGTAACATTAGTTTACACGAACACTAAACATTGAAATGAAACAACTTTTACGGATCTACTCGCGTTTATTTTACACATTACTTTTTTACATTACCGTGGTCACAGGGAGACTGAGGTGAAATGAAATGAATGAAATGAAAATACTCTTTATTGTACACCATACAAAAGACTCAAAGAGGACAATACAAGAAGAAGTACAAATGGCGGCCTTATCGCTAAAAAGCAATTTCTTCCAGGCAACCATGTGTTGAAATTGACAAAAAAGCTAAGAAATGAGTGGTTAAGTCCTCGCGCGCCATATGTACGCACGGTCGTACGTAAGGTGGCGTTTTCCGAAATATTAATCGACACACACTATAAAAATACTTAAATATCATACATACAATGCATATCCTATCCTATCCTATCCATCCATGGGGAAGGCTCGTGCCCCAGCAGTGGGGACATAAATGAGCTGTTGATGATGATGATGATGATGAGTGTTATGTTATTTGATTTATTAGGTAAGGCTGAATAATAAAATAATGCTTATAACAACAACATAACATAGGTACCTACTTAGAATTATTATAACGCAATAACGCATAGGTAATACGTCTTATCACAACGCTTTAGCGCAGATTAGGTACTTAATAGTTAGTACGTAAGCTTTAGGCTGTTTATCTGTCATCGATCGGCCATTGCTTGGTCGTAGATACCTACATTCGATTTTCAATTTGTAAAATGAAAGATGGTAGTAACTTCTTAATGTGTAAATTAAGTGATTGTCTTATTTTGCAATACCTACATAGCCTCGGTGGCGGAGTGGCAGAGCGCTCGGTCCGATTACGTCTTATCACAACGCTTTAGCACAGATTAGGTACTTAATAGTTACTACGTAAGCTTTAGGCTATTTATCTGTCATCGATTGGCCATTGCTTGGTCGTAGATACCTACATTCGATTTTCAATTTGTAAAATGAAAGATAGTAATAATTTCTTAATGTGTAAGTTATGTGATTGAATTATTTTGCAATACCTACATAGCCTCGGCGGCCGAGTGGCAGAGCGCTCGGTCCGATACCCGAAGGTCCCGGATTAAATTCCTAGGTCGGGTAAAATGTATTTCGGATTTTTCGATGCATAGCTCGGGTTTGTGATCACCAACCCGCAGTTGGCAGCTGGCAAGCTTGGTGATAAAGCCATTACCCAGCAGTGAGACAATTATAGGCTGTTTACTTACTTACTACTTACTTACCTACATAGAAGTTCGGTCGTTGGTCGTACTTTAGATACGTACCTACATTTGATATTTCATTTGTAATGATAATGAAAGATAGTAGTAACTTCTTTTAATGTGTGAATTGTGTGATTGACTTATTTTGCAATACCTACATGGAAGTTCGGTCGTTGGTCGTACTTTAAATACCTAAATTTGATCTTTTATTTGTAATGATAATGAAAGATAGTAGTAACTTCTTTTAATGTGTGAATTGTGTGATTGATTTATTTTGCAATACCTACATGGAAGTTCGGTCGTTGGTCGTACTTTAAATACCTAAATTTGATCTTTCATTTGTAATGAAAGATAGTAGTAACTTCTTTTAATGTGTGAATTGTGTGATTGATTTATTTTGCAATACTTACATGGAAGTTCGGTCGTTGGTCGTACTTTAAATACCTAAATTTGATCTTTCATTTGTATGGAAAGATAGTTGTAACTTCATATTCTTCATTCATGTGCGATAGACTTATTTTGTAATACGTAGGTAAGAATTGGAATTGCGCTCATTCCTACATAACACACTTATCATAACATAGGTAAGTGGATGTTATCGATAGTTGTTAGACTTAACTGCGTACGCAAGACATTAATTTCGATTCAGTTGTAAAGGAAAAATAGGTAAATGGGGTCTCACTCATTCCAGACTGAACGTAGGCATCGGCATTTATCGCTCTCAGCAGGCGCGATCGGACTGGCAGCCGTTGCCGATGCCTACGTTCGTTGACCCGTCGCGACGGGTCGACGGCCGCCAGTCCGAGTTTGCACGTAGTAAAAAATTGTTATTTTTATTAGTTTTCTATTTATTTTTTTGTTGCTTTAAAATAAATTTGATACCTTACGAATAAACTAATTTAAATTTACTAAATGCGTTATGTATTTATTAAAATAAAATTGAAAAAAATACACTTTTTTTTTTGTCACTTTTATGTTCAAAACCTTTGACCTGACCAACCCCTGTCGGATTTGGCATTACTTTTCAGTCACCTTATATAAATATAATATACTATATACATATATACATCATCATATACATATATATACTATCATATAAACTAAATATTTATATGGACAAAGCATTACATTATAAAGAAATGGATAAGGTGAGGTGTCGTCTCATAACCACGGACCCTGCAAATGTGTTCTTTAAAAAGATTTTTGTTTAGTTGAAACTTATAAAAGTTAAATATTTGTTACAGAAGTTAATAGTGTTCATTGAGAAATTGGATATTATGAAGGGTTAGGTATTTATTTGTATTCTCAATTATTTAATTCTTAAGCATGAGTAAAATTTGTTTCTAATTAAGGGGGTGCAGCTACCGATGGCTATGCAGATTCATCTTTGCAGATGAAATACCACAAATTTGATAACACAACGCTATAGTAAATTTTCTTCTTTTTTTTCTTTTTTTAAATAAATTATTATTAATATTATTAAATAGCAATGGGGACACAAAAAAGGAGATGGTGAATTAAATATTTTGTTGGTAAATTAATGATTAATTCCGATCATACTCCTCGGTACCTTCAACATCACCATCGATCAGGATTTCTAAAATATGGCACGATGAAATCACAATTATCCTTTTTTGCTTTTTAAGAACGATCCTGACCCTTCGACCGAAGCGTGTCATGTAGATCTCGTACACCAGTCTCCGCCTGGTCCCGTTCAAGAGATCCTGGTACTGGGGGGAACGCCTCACTCTCGGCATCAGAGAAGTTATCAGTGCGAAGTACTCTTGGATAGTCAGCACATCGCATCTGAAAGGCACGAACTTGTGTTTGAAGTAATGGTAAACTGCTGCGAAAACTGTTGAGAAGGTAGGGCTCATAGTTTTGATGACCTCTTTGATATTTCTGTGAAGACCCAGAAGGATGCTGAGTATGTTCTGAGTTGGTTCGCCGAGGATGTCCCTCAGAACGGCTCTCAAGTTCTCCACGCGGCGCTGGTTGAAGGGAATCCGCGGGCGAGGGTCCCGGCTGGCCTGCATCTCATGCCGCCGCGCTAACTTGTCACTGACATACGTCGCCACCATCTCACATACGTTCAAGAAGTTTTGGAATGTCACTTCAGACGTATCCAATCGAACGAAAATATTTTTGACAGTTTCGATCACTCTTTCGACTATACCGTCGTCCCTTAATGCCTGAATAAGTTTTTTCAAAGTATTCTTTCTCGCTCTGTCTGTAGGCTGTCCGCTAGTGATCTCACTAAATATTTTAACTCCTGCTATTTGTATATCAGCTAGTGTTTTCGCATTGAAAAGCCTACATAAAAGCTCGAAATGTGATTCGGTAGCGATTTCCGCGGTTTCGTGATCTGTTTTCGTGTTGTTTCTATTATTCTGGGGAGGTTGTTGTCCACCACCCCCACTACTTACACCATCACCGCTGGTCGATGTCGAAGAGTTACCAGTATTCGACGTTGAGTTGGAAGAAGATGTGTTTGAAGACGATGCGTTTGAAGACGATGCGTTTGACGACGATGTGCTCGTAGCGGTGACTCGGGCGACACAACTTCTTGAATACGATGGTTTTATCTGCTTCGCGATCCTGCGCGTGGTGGGGCCCAACGCTGCAGCCGCGCACGTCGCCTGCGTCGTGCTCTTGGCAACCACCACCGCGGCGTCTTTCACGAGGGACTTTCCTATCGCTGCCGGCAAGTTACCGGCGATGTTACCACCGATAGCGCCGCTGATCGCATCGGCGCCGACGTACAATCCAGTCTTCAATACCGATTCCACGGGTATATTGCCGTTCCATAGATCATTAGCCACGTCCTTCAACCCGTCGAAAACTCCCTCCGCCTCTTGGTTGACGATGGAGGTAACGCCGTCGTAGGCCGTGCCTGCTCCGATGGCGCCGCCGACCATGCCGGCCGGCCCACCGACGAGCGCGCCGGCGGCGCCACCCGCCATCACCGCCGTCGTCCTAGTCGCTGCGTTCATAGCTCTGCCAGCTTCATAATCATCAAAACTCAACAAGTGGTACACGGCTTTCGCATGACCGAGCACCGGTATGCCATTTATAATATCACCGAACCCCATCTTGACTCAATTAAGATGGTAACCACCAGGTATGGGTGCGGGGAACGCCGACGTGTGGTTGGCGCGGACGCGGCTTTTTCGCCTCGTCGTCGGAGTCGTCGGAGACGTTCCGCCAGCGGCTGATGACGGAGTCAAGTAGAGCGGTGGTTTCGTTGAGGCCGGCTTGCCGAAGTTGCGTATCGCAGCCGAAGTTCTCGAGCATGAACTGTAGGGACGAGCGCTCACGCAGGACGACGTCGTCGAGCCCCGTGCGGAAGGTGCAGCACACGCGCTCCACGTGCGCGCGCAGTGCCGGCGCCGCGGCCAGCAGCAGCGGGCGCAGCTCGCCGCGCTCGCGCTCCGAGAAGGCCGCCCCGCCCAGCGCCGCCTCCCACACTAGCGCCAGCAGTTGGCTGGTCGCGACGTAGCTTCTCCGCGCCGCGTCGTCGCCGCTGTAGTCCGCACGCTTGATCTCGTGCAAACACTCTGTGAGTTTCGCCTTCACAGACATTCCAACCCGATGACTAGATCTGGAAGGAAATATATTTTAAATAAATATTTGTTCATTATTATAATGTCACCAAAAAGTTTTAGCTTTAGCATCAATTTTGTACGGGATGACCGTTACTAGGGGTTGCGCTAATAATAGAAAAGTTCTTAAGTTGAATCAGCCAGGGTTTTTGAGGGGAGATAGATAGCTTCGAGAACTAAAAGGGTTCCTCAAGCCGTTTGAAACGAATTACCTTCAAAGGTTTTCTAGGAGGTACGGCATCTAGTGCGTGATGCGGAACTCGAGGGCGCCTCTAAAAACTCGGACCTCGGCTCGGGTTGACCGGGTCGTGGTGGTGGAAAGAAGCGCCCAGGTACATCTATACGTCTGTACTTGGTATAGAGCGCGTGTGAACCGGTTTGTGGTAACCTTGTTCTACGAGTACGGTTTCTTGGACCTAAACTAGTGTGCCTGTTTAGTGTATTCTGTAAATGTGTAGTGGCATTTAGAGAATCGGTCGGGGAGGCGTTCGCAACTGTTATGGGATCGTCGGGGTCATCTAGGACGTGTTTAGGACGTCTAGATGTGTACCGTGTTGGTGGAAAGACCCCAACATTATAGTTGGCGGCCGCCCGCCACAACAAGCGGGTTAGGGTGGTGGGGGGCATTATCAAAATAACGTATCGAAACGTCCTTGATAAAATCTTTGATAGTGGGAAGATCAAGATCACGGTGGAGATCTACATTGATAGTACCACGGGCAACCCGTGGCACCACGCATGGAACGGTTTTGGAGGGTTTGTAAGAGATACAGATTGGAGGGCACGGTATGCGCGAAAACTACACTAGCGTAAGTCATGACAGGGCGAATGCAAGCTTTGTAATTTGTCGTCATAAGTTTAAAAGGTAGAATAGCCGACTTAATGTGAAAACGACCCTGTTACGGATGATTTTAAGATGAGGCGCAAACGACAATCTTCTATCGAGGGTGACACCGAGATATTTTACTTGCTTTTTCCAAGGGATAGCACGGTTAAATAAACAAATAGGAGGGCGACGATCGTTAATACCCCGAAAAAAACACAGCGGCGCTTTTATTATTTTTTTATATAAGGTTTGCCAACATTCTCTAAAATATTTTTTTAAAATGTTCAAAATGATTTTTAAAGCAAATTTTGTTGCGAACAAATTACAAAAACACAAATGTTGAAAAAATTTTCACGAGCAGGATTCGAACCTGCACCCTTCTGACATACCGGGTCAGGTGCTCTCCCAATTGAGCTATCGTGGTTCTAACCAGCCCGCCGAAATTATTCAACACTATTTACTTTTTTACTTTGACGGTAGTTGCTGACATTGAATGTGCGCCTTTGGTTAGATGCATGCATTTGGGACGGTTCAGCAAAATACCAGCTTGCCGCGCTTGATTCGGTGGAATGCAGAGCCAGGAAACTGCAAAGAGCGCATACGAACTCGGTTGTCCGAAGTAAGATAAGGGTCGTACGCGCGCGTGGCGGCGTTCTTAGCCCTCAATAGTTGCTTCACATCGTCCGGCAGTTTGAAGCGATGGTTACCGTCACTACAATCCGCCGCCGGGTCGATTCGCTTATAGCTTGCTGAAATGACTACTGAGGACGTCGACCGCGGCCACTGTCTCGTGGGGCGAGGCTATGATATCGAGGATTTGGTTTAATGACCCACTGGCAGTAGGCTCGAGTAATTTCTTAAACTTATCCCAGTCAGTCCAACCCTAGCTTACCTAAGTCTCCACAGGGCTTTAATAAAAAGGCAACGAACAAATATAACTATTAATAATAACAAAAAACTCAAATATTTTTAAACATAATAAACGAAAAGATTAACTTATCTATACTAACATGATTATAAAACTGTAAACAAACATATTAACACAAAACTGTTATCTTACTAACTAGCTTATCTATAATCGTCCGGAACAAATTTAATATACCTAGACCGCCAGTGAATAGTGACCACTGAAATAGTGAACTGAATAGTGACCACCTGGGCTTCCTAGCTGTCATCTCGTAAAATTTCAATGAAAATCAATGTTATATTTTGGCGACTTCTCGAATTGACGACTTCTCGAATTGACGACTTCTCGAATTGACGATTTCTCGAATTGACGACTTCTCTAATTGACGACTTCTTGAATTGACGACTTCTCAAATTGCTGACTTATCTGTGTCAATAACTGGGCTTAAAGAGCTGAGTACTGGTGCCATTACTCTACATCTAAACGTTTATGACAGAAAATACCTATAGTATTTTCGCTAATACATAAAGTATTTTCTCGTTAAAAAATGTGTCAGTCGATGTTGTCTTCTCTTCACACTATATGCACACAACGTATGCCAAGGTAACATATAGGTTCAACGTACTATTATTATTTGAAAGTGTTAAAAAAATTCCACTAGCGGGATTCGAACCCGCACCTCATGTCTTTCACACTTTTTAAATAGATGAGAGGTGGGAGCAAGCAAGGCTGACTTAAAACAAGCCCTACCGCTACCACCAACCAAATCGAGCACAAACATGTTCCCCCTCGCTAGGAACTGGTTTGAAACAATTAGGACTTAGAAGTTTGTTTGGGGTACCGTAATGGAAAAGGATCTCATCTTAACTCATTAACAACACAGAAGAGATATCTAACACTCAGAATGTCATAGAAGCAACACGATTCACAAAAACACAACTACAGACAAGCAAAAGGAAACAACACAAGACACAAATTATAATACCTTCCCCTCAACAAGCAGACATAAACAGACATACTGTAGTCTACAAGATCATCTGTATTACATTTGTACTTTGGTGTACAACAAGTGTAAATTTAAATACCAAGAGATTATTATTTGAGGGGTTGTATTTAATCGATCACCAAACTAACCTAACGTAACCCACAAAAATACTAAGTTAGCACCTAAATATACAAAGTTAGCACCTAAACTACTATTTAGATGCTAACTTAGCATTTTAGGTGCTAGCCTACTATTTTTTTGTTGATCAATTTATTATTTCTCTTATTTTAATATTATTATACTGTTCACTATAGTTAAACCATAATGTAAACTGTTTTTCTTATTTAGAACGTATATGGTAATAATACATACAAAAGCCGGCCGGATCAGCCGTCTATTTCTCGTTCAAAACAATGGAGCACTGTGAACTGCGCAGGCGCACGGTAAGACATAAACGCGCGGTGTGCTTGCGAGTCGATGTGTGTGGCGCGGGCGCAGCGCCACGTATTTATAACCTTTAATGCTACGGCCACACTATCGCGATAACGCGAAGATTTGCGACAGGTCTGGCCAAACAATTCGTCCTATCGCGAATCATCATCGCAAATACAGATGCCCTTCGCGCTGCTGCACAGTGGTCCCGCTTTCAAAGAAGGGCAGTCATAGGGTTTTACGGCTATTGAACTGTGTGTAGTACAATGCTATTGCATGTAATTATATTTTTTTATGATTGATTAAGATTACAATAAAAATAAAAATAATTTATTCAACAATAAAAAAATACTAATACATGATTTGGTAAATATAGGTTAATTATTGAACGAATTAGCTAAACAAAATACATTAGCTTAAGTATTTATTTTATGGTCAAGTAAGGTAGTTAATAATTAATGAACTAACACGATTACAATAAAAAATATTTAAAAAGGTCAATTAAGGTAGATAACATGTGGGGACACTCGAAGTGTCGTTTTTCCGTAGCGTAAGCATAACTATGTAAAACCGGACTTTTAGCGGCACATACCGAAAACCACCTTTTTTTATCTATCGCATAGGGTCCTCCCAGAGATACCTACATGGGTATTTACAAATAAATAACTAACACGATCCACCAACCAACAACGACCAAATCGCTGCCAAGCGAGAGAGTGCCCAGGACCCTGGCGGTTTTGCCTCCTTGGATGATCAAACTCAGGCGTTAGCCAAAATACGCGACAGCTCGAGGGTCACACGTGGTTTCTATAGGTTGTTGTTTTGTCACTAGCCTATGTTATTTAATAGGATTTTAACTTGTTGTTTTTATAACTTACTGGTGTTGGAAACCTTTTCTGTTAACCTGCATGTTTGTAATAAATAAATAAATAAAGCAAGCGGAAAAAAAACTAACACGATTACATACATTTAAAAATATATTTATTAAGGAAGTGCAAAAGGAAGAATTTTACGACAAAGAAGAATTTTAAAATGAGGTTTAAGAGTTTGTTAATAATTAACAATAAGGTAATTTACGAATTAGCTTTCAGCTTATTGTTAAATTGTTCACAAATTCAACATTATTCAGACTTCTTATTTCGTGGTAATTTTCATAATCTAGAAATATAAGGATCTAAATTGAGAAGAAGTTTGTACATCAGATTCGTGTTTGTTATAACTCGAGACATTTTCCTCGCGTTGTCACGCCTATGTTTAACTAATTTATTACAAGATTCAGCGGCCTCTTCCGAGAACTCACCGAATAACTGCCTTCCAATATTGCGCCAATCTTGTACAAAGATAAGAAATCCTATTTTGCAGGTCATCAGTGTTCAAATTTTGAACATCCGGCAGTTCTAACCGCCTCTGTGGTCTAGTGGTAGATTCCCACCGGGGGGTACATGTTGGTGTACTCGGTTTGGCTGGTGGTAGGGCTTGTTTGTCCGCCTGGCTAGCTACCACCATATTATCTAAATATGTCGCCATAACATCAATGTAGCATTGTTGTGTTCCGGCAGCTAGAGATAAGATAGCCAGTGCCTCACTAGTTGAGGATCCCGGGTGAAGTGCGCTTTCACCAATTGGTCTTATCATCACTTAACATCATCTCATCAAGGCCCTGTGCTTACCCGTAAATATATAAAAAAAAGTAACTGCGTCAGCGTTTGAAAACTCGACGACCTCTGTCAGAATATTTTTTTCTGATCTTAACCATTCTTGTAAAAGAACACTATTAAAAGTTGTACCTTAGACAAGAAAAAAAAGTTTAGTTCTAAGTGTAAGAAAATTTGTATCTCGTAGCGTGCTCGTAGCATTTGCTACGAGTTCTCCACCACCCACAGTCGCAGTTCGATGCACCTAAATTGCCATTAATATGAATACAGAGATATTAAGATACATTATAAAACAAAAATCATACATGAGAGTTTATGAGAAAAAAGTTAAAAGCTTCCATACAGAAACAGAAAAAAAAAAACTTTTTATATGCCTTGTCGTAGCCCGGTAATTTTATTTATACAGGGTCACTTATTTATCATCGTCCAAACTTTTTGAGATGACTCCTGTGCTGTGATACAAACGAACAAATCTTACTATTGAACCAACTTTCTAACTTGAAAATAAAATTCAGCTGTTCCATACAAAACATCAATATTCATTTGACCAAAACGTATGGAACAGCTGAAATTTATTTTCGAGTTAGGGAGTTGGTCCAATAGTAAGATTTGTTCGTTTGTATCACCTGAGTCATCTCAGAAGGGTTAGACGGTGACAAACAATACTTGAAATAACTCATAACATGAATATCCATCACAGAAAAATGAGTCCCAAATAATAAATTCTTGGAAAACACGAGTTATGTAATAACTAATTAGCAGTTCGTAATAATGCTATAAGGTGGTACGAGTACGTACGTTGCGTTCACTTCCGATGCAAAAAAGGAATGTAGCTAATAAATAATTAAATTATCTTTTATACCCTCAAGTAGTATCACAAATAGTGAGTAGGTAATTAGGCGAGGTATCATGACATTATTCAAACATCGTCATCGAAGCTCGTTAGCTTCGATGGACATGGATAGGACGTTTCCTAATAAGGGACCACTGTGCGCTGTCGGTAAATGCTACGGCCAGACTTGAAGGCGAATATTCGTGTTCGCCGTTGTCATGATAAAACTTCGTGTTCGATATACGACGAAGTGCTTGGCCACATCTAAAAAAAACTTTTTTACGTCGCGATAATTTATTTCGTGGAAAAAAATGGAAGAGGCGGTTACGCTATAATTATAACATGTCACCAGCAAATAATTATTTACGGGTTGTATTTAATCGATCACCAAACTAACCTAACCTAACTCACAAAAATACTAAGTTAGCACCTAAAAATACAAAGTTAGCACCTAAACTACTATTTAGATGCTAACTTAGCATTTTTGGTGCTAGCCTACTATTTTTTTGCGGATCAATTTATTATTTCTCATTATTTACTGCATCTTTATTATTTGAACAAAAAAAAATAAAAGGGTAAAGAAGAGAAATGAAAGGTTCAGATTCATAATTTTCTATTAATTCTAATATTTCTAATTTCATTACTCCAATCCATAATTAACACAAATCATAATAAATATGAAACACATTCAAACCGCAAGAACTTTGTCGCGATAAACCCCTTTGATGTGCGGTAATTTACCGACAGCGGCGCGAAGTGCATTTGTATTCGCAATGATGATTCGCGATAGGACGAATTGTTTGGCCAGACGTGGCGCGACAACGCAAATCTTCGCGTTATCGCGATAGTGTGGCCGTAGCAGAAGGGTATTTGTATTCGCGATGATGATTCGCGATAGGACGAATTGTTCGGCCAGACGTCTTGCGACAACAACTTCATAATTTAATTTAATTTATGCTTTTTAGAATAATAGTGGCACTGTGTTCGACACTTTCAGCCCAGTATTCGACACCGTTTTTCGTCGCTCAAAAATAACATAGATTATCATTGAAATTTTACACGATGACAGGAAGGCTAAAATCAGTTGCTAACACACTAATTTAAATCAGGAAAAATCGATCACTTATGCCACTTACCCTAGGTACCTGCCTATCACACGTGGTTTTCTTTAGTGGTGGCTAATTGGCAGTTCTCTGGTAATTGGGGTATCTATTGTGTTGGAATGGGTCTTTTGTTTACCTAGGTACTTTTATCTCGATTGATAGGTATGGTTTTTGGTGCTAGGTTTTTGTATTGCACTTTTTTTCTTAGGGCGGTTTTCCCTTCTTTAAATATCCAGCCTTCGCCACTGGAGGTTATACAAGCTTATAACTAATTATGAGACGACCAACACCTCAGTCTCCCTGTGACCACGGACATCAATTAAAAGTAATGTATAAAATAAACGCGAGTAGTTTCGTAAAAGTTGTTTCATTCCAATATGTAGTGTTCGTGTAAACTTTAGAAAACAATATTTAAGTTTCTCGCCGCCCCAATAAACTCTGGTGACGTTGACAATGCAGCGTGAGGTCATCAGCAAACTCGGTCAAAAAAATAATTGCATTTAATGATTATTGATTTGATTTAAATACTTAAAACTATTTTTGACGTACGATTCGGTATACGAATGAACAAAACAAAAATGAAATATCTTTAAAATAAGCAAAATATCAATCTTTAGCTTTTGACTAAGCATTTCTTCCATATCAGATAACAGGTGAGGCCAGCGAGGGTAAGAAAGAAAAATATGACCCGGAACGTCAGAAGGGTGCAGGTTCAAATCCTGCTCGTGGAAATTTTTTCAACATTTGTGTTTTTGTAATTTGTTCGCAACAAAATTTGCGTTAAAAATCATTTTGAACATTTTATAAAATAGCTTGCTTATTTCTTAACTGATCTTTAATATTTGTAAAAATATTATGATCGGATGTTAATGACGGTGTTGTTGACATTGAATGGGCGCCTTTGGCTTACAAAGTAAAAAGTGTTGAATAATTTCGGCGGGCTGGTTAGAACCACGATAGCTCAATTGGAAGAGCACCTGACCCGGATTGTCAGAAGGGTGCAGGTTCAAATCCTGCTCGTGAAAAAAAATTTTTTTTCAACATTTGTGTTTTTTATTTTTTTAAGAAAAATATAGCTTACTACTACATTACACTTAAAGCATTTAATAAAATAATTATAAAAAAAGATAAAGATACGTACAATACATCATCATCATCATCATCATATCAGCCAAAAGACGTCCACTGCTGGACAAACGCCTCCCCCGAGGATCTCCACAACGACCGGTTTTGTGATGCGATCATCCAGCGGCTTCCCGCGACCTTCACCAGATCGTCGGTCCACCTTGTTGGAGGCCTGCCTACACTGCGCTTTCCGGTACGCGGTCGCCACTCGAGGACTGTTCCGCCCCAGCGGCCATCAATCCTGCAAGCAATGGGCCCTGCCCACTGCTACTTGAGCTTAGCGGTACAATACAACAGAAATATAATCTTTTTTTCAAATAGAGGCCTCTGATTGTTTTCTCATAATAATAATATTTATGATATACGGAGGAATGATTCCAATATCATCAAGCAGTCAGGTAAGTAACTATATTGCAATAATTGAAACTTACTTGCTTTTTTATGTTTGCAACGATGCTGTTTTAAAATTGTAATTTTGATATTACTATTAATACTTACTATAAATTATATTATATTAACGACCTCCGTGGTCGAGTGGTTAGCGCGCCGGGTCTGGCGTCGCGCCATCTCTGAGGTCTCGGGTTCAATTCCCGGCCGAGTCAATTTAGAGAAAACTGTTTTTCTGAATTGATTTCGGGTCTGGGTGTTTTTCTACGTTTATGTATATTTATCCGTTATCTTGTTTAACCATATTAACGAGTTTCAATAGAAGCTTATCTTGAGCTAGATAATTGGTGTGAGCGTAAACAATTTTTTATAAAATATAAATTATAATTATGAAAATATAGATAGTCACTCAATACATACTCACTCACTCACTCATTTATTTACATTTCTTGTTTACAAAATTGTGATATATGATGTAAAATGCTGTAACTAAGTGACCGTAGGATTTATATTTAATTTAGTGGTCGTTATTGTCCTTTGAGTTTTGTTTTAGACTTGTTACAGCAATGATGTCAAACTCAAAGTAAACTATTTTTATTCAAATGAACTTAAGGCGAAGGGTAAGGCACACTAGCGCCACCAATTGATAATTTGACAATTACTAACGGACCGGATCTTTTTTAAACACTGCGTACCGTCCGACAACAGGAAAGCATCCATAGTATTTATTTAATAACTGTGCACTACTTTTTGTTGCGTGGTTTATTCACAAAACAGGCTATCGCATTTATTCACAAACAATGGCCACTGTTGGTGTTAGCGAATGAATACAAAAACAAACCGAAAAGTAGTGCACAATTATTAAATAATAGATGTTTGCCTAGTGTCGGAAGGTCCGTAATGTTTGAAAAAAAATCCAGTTTAGCAGTTATCTAATTAAATCCATTAGCGGCGCTAGTGTGCCTTACCCTTCGCCTTAAGAATAATAATAGCTTTTGAATCGGCCGACAATTATTTTACTTAACACCCATTCGAGGCTTACATTTATAGTAGTGGAGAAGAATGGGCGCAAGAATCTTACAAATAATAAAAAACCGGGCAAATGCGTGTCGGGCCACGCGCAGTTTAGGGTTCCGTAGCCCATCTCAATAATGCGGACTGAGAAGAGAGCTTTTATGAACATTTATTTAACGATGACTCATATACTTAAATGTAGATACTACCGGTTTCACACAATTGACAACGTTATTTGTAGTTCCCAATGAGGAATTTGTACTGCGCCAAGTACATTTTATAAGTTGGTCGACTGTTACTCGTAAACTTGTAAAGCCTACTTAGCTGTGATAGTTTTCCTTTTAATTTCGTTATATATACAACTACCGTGAATTTTATAAATTATTCCGATAAAGGAAACGAGAATTTGAATGGCGAAATTATAACTCTCCTCTCTTGTACACAAGAGGCGCTACTTCAATGCCATACAATTCTCGTTTTCGTTACACGTTCGAATGGCACATACTCGCACGTACTCGCACTAAAGATAAATACAGATAACTGGAAATATAAATAATAATCAAACAATAAACAAATATGAATTCTAACGTAGGGTTAATGGCACGAGCGTTCGACACATTTTTTTTGTCGCCAAACACATAACATAATTAACATAACATTTCGTCGATATATTACGAAGCAGGTAGTCGGTATTAAATGGTTCCTAAGGTCTAAAATCAGTTGCTGACACCTGTTTTTGATGATAAAAGGACAAGAATGTCGATGACTGGTTCTTGTCGAACACTGGTGCCACTTCCTTAATATTTATTTATTTATTGTTAAAGGTACAATAACAGAATACAAATTGTTACATTGCAATTTACATCAAACCAACACTTTTTAAATTTGTATCCCAATAAAAATTGTACACAGCATTGACCCAAAACAACAGTAAACAAAATATTCAATTAACTACATAATTTAAACTAATCTAAAATAAAAAGTTAACAATTTGGAAAATAAAAAGAACAATTGAAGCAAAACAATAAGTGAGTGTTATGAACAAATTCGAACAGAAAAAAGGAGAACAATTTAAATATCACGTAATAGTGATACTTTAAATGAACTTAAACTACAATTAAAAATGTCCTTTTGAGAACATAAGTTATTATATGCATGACACATGCGTAAAAGCGGTGCATTTTTTGACACATTATTGTTCACACCTGGCAAACTAAACAATTGAGAATTACGTACTGAACGAGTTAGTACCTTAAAGTGACATTATTTATTCATAAAAAACAATAAAAATAAAAATAATAATCAAATTCACAAGTAAAAAACTTCAACTAACTCGCCTGTCCGAGGCAAGGTGCCCAAAATGCTGGCGGCATTGCCCCTTTGAATGGCCAAGCTAATGCGCTGAGCGAAAAAATGACCTGATCTCCGGTCACCCGTTACCTCGTACAGGCGAGCAGTTAAGTCCTTTAAAAACATTTTTGCATTAGGTCCCCACGGGCCCATCGTCTCCACAGCAAAGGGGAGGAAAAAGAAAGTCTCACCCAAATCCCGGTATTTCCGTACTTTATTAATTTCTGCTGTGATTGCAGCCGCACATGGCTGGGATGATGTCGCGTCAATGTGACACGGGGCCAAAGTGTCCACACATGTCGCATCCCAAACCAGACTCCTCCCCATGCTCCAAGGCACAAGAGACATTCCGTCCGGCCTCCTACCATCGGATCGCAACACCCCACTCGGCTCCAAAATTGCGGGCACACTAGCAGTCACCAAAGCTCTACGAATGGTATCGTTAATTGAAGCATGTCTGCTAATGCGTCCTGCACTCCTCTGGCACGAGAGACCGTGATGACCCAGCTCGTTTACCCATTCTCCGCACCGGCACCGATGTGGTTCATTCATTTTTATGCCCAAACGAAGAGCTACCGATAGAGTGAGGGTGCACTTGTCTAGCAGCGTCCCGATATTAATGGAAGGGTAAGCATGCAACCACAAACCTGACTCCTTTTCAGATACCGCCAACAGGCGGGCTTGATCCACTGAGTTGTCACATTCCTCAATTAGTGCCCGAAAAGTGCGCTTGCAGAGAGGCTCATCCCATTGCCTCTGCGAGTGTAGTACTGTTGGAGTATCCTCAGTGCACAGCGACAGCCACTCATCTTTCGCCTCCGAGTGTCCCAGGATCCCAACGGAACCCATAGATGGGTTAAGAATACTACCGCATAAGGATCCCGAGGCATGCACGGAAGACAAAAAAGCCGGTAAAGCTATATCTGATACTTTTCTTATACCGATCCCGCCATAACGCACGGGCAAGGTTGCCTGTTGCCAGGCGGTGTCGTTAAAAGAACAATTTAAAATTTTAGTGAGCGTACCCCTAATGAGATCATCTAAATTTGACATAAGGTCAGGATATCTCCAAAATTGTGAAACACGAAGATAGTATGTGAACTTGGGGACGAACAAGCAAAACCTTATGATAAAAAGAGCCATGTGAGCGTTCACCTCAAAAAGTCGACAAGAAGTCTCTCGAAACTTCGTTATTTGCTCTTCTACAAACAAAGGTATGGATTCGTCAAGAACAGGAGCTCCTAGTAAACGAATAGACTCTTCATCAAGAACCCTTAAACCCGGAGCCAAACTTTCAAATTTTGAAATAATACTTAATTTATCGTTCGCCGAGACTGAGTTATGTATATAAAGTTCACATTTATTAAAATTAAATTTTAGACCTATAGACGAAAACGCGTCAATTAAAAACTTTAAATCTCCTAATACCGTTTCAGATACCCCACCCACAGTGCCATCATCCAAATACCAAATATTAAATTTAGATTCTAATTTTTTTATTACATCGTGTATTGCTAGACTAAAAATTGCAGGACCAAGTGGATCACCTTGTTGACAGCCCACTGATGAACAAAGCAACCTTTCCTCGTAAACTAAATTTGAAGGCGTGCCATAACACTGCCAAACGTAAGGATAAATGGCCGGAACATGTCTTTTTACTTCCTCTAACAAAATTTTCCTGTCAACGGAATTAAATGCGTTCTGAATATCGACTTTAAGCAGAACCTTACCCGCACCCGCTGACAGAAAAGTTCTGGCAGCATGCACCGCCGCCTCGCAGCCGCCCCTAGTACCGAAACCCAACTGGGTTGGCTGGAATAACTGTCCCAAATCAGGCAACACTTTTTGGCAGCATACCTTCGATACCAAACGTCGGAGTGTGTTACCCATCGCTATTGGCCTTATACCTCCGTCCTTTTTTATCAAAGCACATACACTGGCCCCGTACAAATTTTGTGTAATTTCAGGACAAACCTTACCAGACAGCATCAAATTCACTAGTGATACCAAACTTGAGACAAGCGCTCTGCCAGCATCGCCCGTAGTGCCACCTACTAGATCCTTAAGATGTTGCGGAGTAAGACCATCGAGACCACCCGCCGAACCACTCTTGAAAGAATGGATTGCAGCCAGTACATCTTCTCGGGATATATGTATAGCACTATCTGCTGTATCAGGCGGCCCTGGCAGCTCACAGTTCGCATCTGGTGTTGGATGTTTTGAGACCAAAGAGTGATACGTACTTAAATTATTGGGAGCCACAGTGTCGTTAGAAAAACATAAGCGTGCCGCTCCTCTTAAATCCCCGTCATTAACCTTTCCTTCAATCTTCCTGATTATAGAATCGGGCTTCTTCCTACCAATAACAGTACTTGAAAAGTTAAGACTGTGACCAAGACAATTATCTTTAATCTTCTGCGTTAAAGAAACTGATGCATCACTGTCCTTACGTACGTGTAGTGCCATGTAAGAAAAACAAAGGAGTTCTTCCCAACTTGTTTTGTCATTATTGTTTATGACCTTATCTACAACCTTTTTCAATCTCTCAGCGACAGATATTCTGGCACCTCGCGGAATTCTCTTAACCAAAGGCAGCCCGGATCTATACCTGCCCAGCAATTTCCACAGCGGTTCGTTCTCCCCGGGCAAATGAGCTTTAGGATGAGCATCCGAGATGGAGACCGAGACGGAGGAGCTACCAGTGTTGGTACTTTTATGAACTTTCCCTGTGTGGATCTTTAACCCTTTCTTTCCCTTGAAAAATCGAGGCTGAGAACACTTGCTACATTTCTCGAAAACATCTAAAGAAAGAGGAATCGGAACATCCGGCTGTGGAGTTGTCACCGAAGGAAGTGGTTGAGACATTCTTCTTTAATATACTACCATAATTAAAAATAAATAATTTTAATAAATAATAATAAAAATCATCAAATAATCATTGGCATAATTAGGTAATTTTAAAATACAAGTTAAGATATATATCCTAGTTAATAAAAAAAAAGAGCGTAGGTCAATAATAAAAATAGTTAATAACAATAAAAATCCAATTAGTAAAACATCATTAAAATAGTAAGTCATTAACATATCTAATCGTAACCATTAAAACTTGTTATGAAAATGTATAGGTACAATATATTTTTAAAGTGTTGTATAAGTATTATTTCATTTTTCTTTAACAATCCAAGTATAAAATCATATCACAATTTATATAGAACATCCTATTTGAAACATAAAAATGAATAGAACGAGATGATTTAAATTCTTAATTTCAAATATTCACCAGCAAAAAAAAGAGATATTCAATAGTTAACACAATAAATAATAATAAAAATAAAAATAAAATAAAAAATAATAAAAACATAATAGTAAAACAGTTGGAATGTTGATTACATCCAAAGACTCAAAAAAGTTTGTAAAAACACACAAAACATTAAACTCTAAAATCACACTAAAAGCATTAAAATAGTAATAACAATTATGATGAACTCAATTAATTAATCCTTACTTAAATACAACCAAAATGTAAAAATAGTTTTAATACACCAAAAGATTAAAAAAAAAAAAAAACATCAATACAGGTCCAAAATTATTTTAAATGTATATAAAATAACAATA
The DNA here is from genome assembly GCA_963082485.1 of Eudonia mercurella. Classification (NCBI taxonomy): domain Eukaryota; kingdom Metazoa; phylum Arthropoda; class Insecta; order Lepidoptera; family Crambidae; genus Eudonia; species Eudonia mercurella. The sequence continues at coordinate 11,563,311 of OY720048.1, forward strand.
ATAAATAACTATACTACAAACTCAAAAAAAAAAAATAGTAAAATAAAAATATAAAAAAAAATAAAAACAATATAAATATCTTAAATCTAAACAGTTCACATATTCTCCGCAGTTTCGAACCAGGTAGTTTCTGTAGAATGACTAAATCTGCCTCCGCCACCCGACACTTACAGTGAGTGACCAAATTAGGAAACGTACTCCGCCGCGTTAAGTATAAGTTCGTAATAAAATTGTTGGTGTGATGAGAATAAAAGTTTGTGCTCCGACCTTAGTTTCTCCAAAAAAATTTCACACTTGCACCAAAATCACACAATTTCAGTATGCTCCAGCCATGATCATGAAAAATAACAGCTCGCTGATGGATAGTTCACAGCGTTTAAGTTTAACTAGGCGGTATTCCAAAAAATTTGCGTCACTATAACACTGTTCAAGTTTTATCACACTTTATCACTTTTATAATGTTTGGATCTAACTAATAACATTTGTGCGTATTTGTCGACGTTGTATTTATAATTTACACATGCCTTTACACTGTAGATTGACAAAAATATATTTTTAGAAATTTTTTAGATACAGAGCAATTGTTTACGTTGCGGGTGGCGCCCTCTGTCCTTTGTCGTTTTTAATATTTTCCGTTACTTATTATTTATCGTCAGCTTAGATCGAAAACCGCTTAACTCCATCGGACCTTATTTTCCAGGGGACTAAAAAAAACTGTATTTTTTCTTTTACTTGATCCTAGACCTATTCGCGTTTTTCTTGAATTTAAGTCAATATGTTCTTGTCCTTAAAGTTAATATGTTTTAAGAGTTCATCACAATATTCGCCATTAACAATTTTATGCAAAACACATAAGTCATTTGCCAGTCTACGCTTCTCCAAACTGACAAGTGAACATTTTGTTAGCCGGTCAGCATATTCTGGCAATTTACGTCTTAGACCCAGCCTTATACACAAATACCTCAAAAAGTGGCGCTGAATAGACTCGATCCTGTCAGTGTGGTTATTATAGACAGGCGCCCAAACGCTAGAACAATACTCTAAAGTACTCCTAACTAATGATGTATAAAGTATGATTATTGAATTCGGGTTTTTGAATGGTTTTGATTGTCTTATTATAAATGCAAGCATTCTTTTAGCTTTACTGCAAATATGGTCGTAGTGTTGCTTAAAGGATAAAACCATATCAAAAAATACACCCAGATCACGGACAACGGTTACACGATCTAAGACCATTCCATTTATATAGTATTTGTACACTATTTTATGTTTATTTTTTGTAAAACTAATTATTTGACATTTTTTACTGTTAAGAGACATATAATTTTTAGTACACCAACTTAACAAAATATCAATATCATCTTGCAGTGATTTACAGTCATTAATATTTTTAACTTGCCGAAACAACTTTATGTCATCAGCATATGCCAAACAATTACTTTTAAATAAATTCAGCAAATCGTTAATAAAAATTAAAAACAATAAAGGTCCCAAATTTGATCCCTGAGGGATACCAGACGTAGCCAAATATGGCACCGAATCATACCCATTGAGTGTTACCAGCTGTGAACGATTCATTAGATACGAAGTGAACCAACGATGAAGACTTCCATGTATTCCCAAGTGATACAATTTCATTAAAAGAACGTGATGATTAACGCGATCAAATGCCTTTGAGAAATCAACGTAGACTGAATCAACTTGAACCTTATCATTAAAAGAATTACAGAGAAATGTTGTGTAAACCAGTAAATTGGAAGCAGTTGATTTTCCAGAAACAAATCCATGCTGAAGTGGACTTAAGGCATGCCTAAACCTACTATGGTATTTTGATTTCTCCTTAAGCAGCTTAATTAGACTTCTGGTAAACCACACAGGATAATTATTACGCTTTCTCTTTTTTGGTGTAAACTTTTCAATAATACAATGCAGTTTATTATAAAAAAAATTGCAAAAAATCATCACAATCAAGCATGAGTGCTTGACTTTCCCAATCAATCTGCTGTAGCTCAGATATAATTTTTTGATAGTTAGATTTATAAAAGTTGAACTTTTCGTTTGTACTGTTTGTGTCTAACAGATCTGATGGTCCTTTAACGGATAACTGGAAAGGGGGATTATGTATATCTAGACGGCTAATAGGAATCGTGTTCGATAATGAAAACCAATCGGTATTATTAGTTAAAGCCAAATCCAGTATTCGGTCATTATGATTAGCATTTAAATTTAGTTGATATAATGATGCATTATGACATAAGTCATAAAGAAGTTGAGATTTAATGCATGACGGATTTAGCGGAGTACCAACATCTGAAGACCATTTAAGATTAGTTTGATTGAAATCCCCAAGAATACAAGTAATTTGATCTGGATGTTTAGTCAAAACGCGTTCGCAGTTCTTAATAAAATCATGGAAATCTTCAGTCGTCAAGTAATCAGGCAAATAGACTACACAAAGGTTAATAGTTATATTCTTGCTAAGCATTATTTGAACCCATAAATCTTCAACGGACTCGGTTTGCCAATCTGAACGAACCCTGCGCTGATACCTATTGGATACAGCGACCAACACTCCTCCACCATGATTCTTATTATACTTCCTAAGAAATTTAACATCTCTGTCCCTACGAACTACAAAATATCTATTATCAAATAATTCTGGTGATAGAACTGAATCATTTAACCACGTTTTATGAATTAAATAGCAATGGCGGAGCTGGTGAATTAAATATTTTGTTGGTACATCAATGATTAATTCCGATCAAACTCCTCGGTACCTTCAACATCACCATCGATCAGGATATCCAAAATATGGCACGATGAAATCACAATTACTCTGTTTTGAACTTGAAGAACGATCCTGACCCTTCGACCGAAGCGTGTCATGTAGATATCGTACACGAGTCTCCGCCTGGTTCCGTTCAAGAGCTCCTGGTACTGGGGGGAACGCCTCACTCTCGGCATCAGAGAAGCTATCAGTGCGAAGTACTCTTGGATAGTCAGCACATCGCATCTGAAAGGCACGAACTTGTGTTTGAAGTAATGGTAAACTGCTGCGAAAACTGTTGAGAAGGTAGGGCTCATAGTTTTGATGACCTCTTTGATATTTCTGTAAAGACCCAAGAGGATGTTGAGTATGTTCTGAGTAGGTTCGTCGAGGATGTCCCTCAGAACGGCTCTCAAGTTATCCGCGCGGCGCTGGTTGAAGGGAATCCGCGGGCGAGGGTCCCGGCTGGCCTGCATCTCATGCCGCCGCGCTAACTTGTCACAGACATACGTCGCCACCAACTCACATACGTTCAAGAAGTTTTGGAATGTCACTTCAGACGTATCCAATCGAACGAAAATATTTTTGACAGTTTCGATCACTCTTTCGACTATACCGTCGTCCCTTAATGCCTGAATAAGTTTTTTCAAAGTATTCTTTCTCGCTCTGTCTGTAGGCTGTCCGCTAGTAATCTCACTAAATATTTTAACTCCTGCTATTTGTATATCAGCTAGTGTTTTCGCTTTGAAAAGCCTACATAAAAGCTCGAAATGTGATTCGGTAGTGATTTCCTCTGTTTCGTGATCCGTTCTGGTGTTGTTTCTATTGTTCTGGGGAGGTTGCTGTCCACCACCCCCACTACTTACACCATCACTGCTGGTCGATGTTGAAGAGTTACCAGAATTCGACGTTGAGTTGGACGAAGATGTTTTTGAAGACGATGTGTTTGAAGATGATATGTTTGAAGACGATGTGTTTGAAGACGATGCGTTTGAAGACGATGTGCTCATAGCGATGACTTGGGCGACGCAACTTCTTGAATACAATAGCTCATCCAGTTTCATCTGCTTCGCGATTTTGCGCGTGATGTTGCCCGCAGCCGCAGCTGTCGGCAGGTTACCGGCGATGCTACCGATAGTAGCGCTGCTGATCGCATCGGCGCCGACGTACAATCCAGTCTTCAATACCGATTTCACGGGCTGTCCGCTGGTGATCTCACTAAATATTTGAACTCCTGCTATTTGTACATCAGCTAGTGTTTTCACGTTGAAAAGCCTACATAAAAGCTCGAAATGTGGTATGGTAGCGATTTGCTCGGTTTCGTGATCCGTTCTGGTGTTGTTGCTATTATTCTGGGGAGGTTGTTGTTGTAGTGGGGGTGGTGGAAAATATGGTGTACCATCACCGCTTGTCGGTGTTGAAGAGTTACCAGAATTCGACGTAGAGTTGGACGAAGTTGTTTTTGAAGTAGCGATGACTCGTGGGATGCAGCTTGTTGAATACGATGGCTCATCCGGTTTTATCTGCTTCGCGATTTTGCGCGTGGTGGAGCCCACCGCCACAGCCGCGCACGTCGCCCGCGTCGTGCTCTTAGCAATCACCGCCGCGGCGTCCTTTACGAGGGACTTTCCCATCGCGGCCGGCAGGTTACTGGCGATGCTACCGCCGGTAGCACCGCTGATCGCATCGGCACCGACGTACAATCCAGTCTTCAATACCGATTTCACGGGTATATTGCCGTTCCCTATATCTTTAACCACGTCCTTCAACCCGTCGAACACTCCCTCCGCCTTATGGTTGACGACAGAGGTGACGCCGTCGTAGGCTGTGCCCGCTCCGATGGCGCCGCCGACCATGACGGCCGGCCCGCCGACGAGCGCGCCGGCGGCGCCGGCCGCCATCACCGCCGTCGTCCTGGTCGCCGCCTTCATAGCTCTGTCAGCTTCATAAGTGTCAAAACGCAAAAAGTGATACCCGGCTTTCGCATGACCGAGCACCGGTATGCCATTTATAATATCTCCGAAACCCATCTTGGCAGTTAAGATAGTAATCACCAGGTATAGGAACGGGGTATGCCGACGTGCGGTTGGCGCGGACGCGGCTCTTTCGCCTCGTCGTCGGAGTCGTCGGAGACGTTCCGCCAGCGGCTGATGACGGAGTCAAGCAGAGCGGTACTTTCGTCGAGGCCGGCTTGCCGGAGTTGCGTATCGCAGCCGAAGTTCTCGAGCAAGAACTGTAGAGAAGAGCGCTCACGCAGGACGACGTCGTCGAGCCCCGTGCGGAAGATGCAGCAGACGCGCTCCACGTGCGCGCGCAGTGCCGGCGCCGCGGCCAGCAGCAGCGGGCGCAGCTCGTCGCGCTCGCGCTCCGAGAAGGCCGCCCCACCCAGCGCCGCCTCCCACACTAGCGCCAGCAGCCTGCTGGTCGCGACGTAACTTCTCCGCGCCGCGTCGTCGCCGCTGTAGTCCGCACACTTGACCTCGTGCAAACTCTCCGTGAGTTTCGCCTTCACAGACATTCCAACCCGTTGACTAGATCTGGAAGAAATATATTTTAAATAAATATTTGTTCATTATATAATGTCATATCATAATTGTGATTATTAGGATCACGATTATTAAAGTAATTTTTGCTTTGCAACGCTCGGCCTTCATCTTGAATGAGTGCACTTCACCTGGGACCTTTTTCCTCTGAAAAACTGAGAAACTAGCTATTTGACTCCTAACTCCTTCCTTTCTTATTTGTAAATAATTATCTTTTCATTTGACTGCCTATTTCCTATGGGAAAATAGAGAGGGCATGTGCATTTGGGCTCACAGAAAGTCACTTTAGTTAATTATTGATTTGGGTTAATAATCAATACTTTTTCGAATTCTTATGGTAAATCATTTTCTGAACCTATCTGTTATGAACTCCACGCTTAAAGCACTATTATATTATTATTATTATTACTATTATTCACATAGTGCTGCCTGCTGTATTTAACGTTTTCATTCACAATAAACTCTTTTCAAATCAAACAACAATTTAGCGTTTGTTAGGTAATTAGCATAACAGCCACAAACCATATAGCCCTAGACGCCGCATTCAGCGAGCTTTACTAAAACATGCAATCGGCAAAATAAAGGGGAGAGCGGAGGTGTAACTCAGGAGGTCAAGATATAAAAGATCTCGATGATTTCTTAAACATTATGAATCAAACAAAAAGAAAATAAAATTGAAAACTGTTTCTGAATATGACAAAATCGATAAAGATTATAACTATTATGTTTATCAAGATAAGGTAGGTATTAAAGATTTTTTAAAAGATAATTGCAATTATAGTATTAACTATATTAAAAGAGTGAATCATTAGTGATAATGATTGATTCTGTGTTTTTAAATTTTTATTGGTTTTCATAATAAAGTTGATTAAAGTTAAACGAAGTTCTCATTTATCTGTGTGCTGCTCTACACAAACTATTTGTTGAAAGGTGCATTCTGTGAAGCTTGTTTTGTGGCATAGTGCCCTTTCAAGGCACCGATGGTTAATCGGGCCTGCCATCTGCTGCCTGCCCGCATATGAACTTATTCCGTCCTAAGGCGTTTTCGCCTTGAAACGATTTGGAGTGTTTCATACCCGGCTACTCTTTCCATTCGATGCCGTGCCTGTTTTTGATGTAGTCTTTTAAGGCCTTGTTAATGGTACTTTGTGCGAGTGCCACGAAGGGCTCAGGACCAATAAGCTGGGTCTCTGACCCCCTCTGGCAAGCGCATCCGCCATCTCGTTGCCGTGAATTGGTGGTCATTATATTTAATCCCTTTTAATATTATTATATTCTTCACTATAATTAAACCATAATGTAAACTGTTTTTCTTATTTAAAACGTATGTGGTAATACATACAAAAGCCGGCTATTTCTCGTTCAAAACAATGGAACACTGTGAACTGCGCAGGCGCACGGTAAGACACAGACGCAGCTTGCTTGTAAGTCGACGTATGTGGCGCGGGCGCAGCGCAACGTATTTATAACATCTATGCTACGGTCACACTATCGCGATAACGAGAAGATTTGGGTTATCGCGACACGTTTGGCCTAACAATTCGTCCTATTGCGAATACAAATGCCCTTCGCGCCGCTGTCGTTAAATTGCCGCACATCAAAAAACATCATAAAATTTATCGCGACAAAATTTGTGCGGTTGGCTGCGAGGCGCCGTCGCCGAGCGAGCGGACTGGTTTTTGAGAATAGTGGAATTAATAGAAAATTATGAGTTTTTGTGTATCATCTAACATCGCTTTTTAGTTCTCTTCTTTACCCTTTTATTTATTTTGTTCAAATAATAATGATGCAGTAAATAATTATTAGCCGACATGTATTATAGCGCAACCGCCTCTTCCATTTTTTTTTCCGCGAAATGAATTGTCGCGACGTTCTAGATTATCGCGACGTAGCTAAGTTTTTTTGATGCGGCCAAGCACTACGTCGTACATCGAACACGAAGTTTTATCGTGACAACGCGAACACGAATCTTCGACTTCAAGTTTGGCCTCTAAAACGTCGAATCTAGATTTAGATTTTCTATGAATTCCACTGTTCTCAAAAACCTCGAAGCCAACAACAACAACCGCAAAGTAGTCAACCGCACGAACTTTGTCGCGATAAAACCCTTTGGTGTGCGGCAATTTACCGACAGCGGCGCGCGCGCGAATGGCATCTGTATTCGAGATGATGATTCGCGATAGGACGAATTATTTGGCCAGACGTGTCACGAACGTAAATCTTCGCGTTATCGCGATAGTGTGGCTGTAATGATTACTTGCACCCGCGTATTAAAGACAAACTATGGTGCACGGAAAACCCAATGTTAAGACAAAATTCGACAGTCGAGTAGGTACATTGATAATGTATACATTTCAAAGCTGCAATGTTAGTGTGTATTTACTTCTAATGTTGACGTTTTCGTAACACAACGGTTAAGCAGCTTAGAGAACTTACGCGCAATTTACTTATCTATACTATTACCAGGAAAGCTACTAATCTTATCTGACAGGTTTTATAAACGCTCTCATTCTGATTACTGTTGCACCTACAAATGTATGTCCTGCCTGATAAATAGATACTCTGATTACCTGCCTCTCTTACCTACCTAGTGGTTAGTTAGTGAAACAACCACTCTCAGACCCAACTCGGGATCGACTCCGGGGGACACGTGTGTGCTCTGCTAGAGCTTGAATGATTTTGTTGGCCAAGTCAATGTAATCTAATTTAAGTAATTTAATTTGATATTGTAACTTTATTTTTTTTTATTGTAAACTTAATTTGATTGTCAGATTGTCATTATTATAATTTTTGTCATGTATAATTAACTAATTTTAATTCTCAATTTAATTTAATTTAATTTGCATGTTAGTATTTTGATTACCTACTTTAATTTCCGACACAACTAATTGTATTGGGAATAAATTAACTATGAACTACTCATTTTGGTTTGTGGTAGGACTTGCTTGAGTCCGTCTGGCTAGTTACTACCATCTTCATCAGATATGTCAGAAGGGTGCAGGTTCAAATCTTTCTCGTGGAAATTTTTTCAACATTTGTGTTTTTGTACTACCATCTTATTTAAAATCTCGATATAGCATCAATCTTAGTAGCATTGTTGTTTCGACACGAGATAAGATAGCTAGTTCCTGAGCAGTTGAGGATTTCGGGTGAAGTGCGCTTCCACCTTTAGCCTTATCTAAGAATCGGGTAAGGAACCGACATAGTTGCCTAATACAGATAACTAAAATAACCACAATAATAGTTTTATATGTTAGAAATCCACTTGAATTCTTCACATATACATACTTATACTTATACAATATTGTTATTCAGTTATTAATTTAAATCTTTTTTTTTTTTAAGCATACACTATTTTATTTTACTAAGCCATTGAGCGGATGTTGTAACATTGAGTTGCTATCATTTTCCACGTTAATTATTATTGTGAAATGTAATTTTAATCTTAAATCAAATAAATTAAGCGTTGTTTTTATTTTCAAATGTAATTTAATAGAGTTTTGGTTTTTATTATACAAAAGTTGTTCAAAAGATGTATTTCCGTTACAAATTAAAATATGTGAAACGATGCCTTTGATCGAAGAACGATGCCAAAGTAAAGGAGAAGGGGAAGTCTAATCTAACGTCGGCAACCGGCATTGCCAAAGTTGGATTGAGGTTGTTGTGATTTGGATTTTGTAGTGGAATGTCGTGGGAAAAATAAAGTGTTTTGCTGAAGAGAACGTGTATCACTTCGAAAGCCCTAATTTACGCACTGGTTCTTATTATATATGTTTAAGGGCTGATTTTTCAATCGTCAATTAAAGTTTATTCATTGAATAATTTGACATAATGACAGATTCTCTTAAAAAAAATCTATTTTATTTTCCATAAAAATACATTAATTTAAAAATAATGTCCGGGAAATTCTCGGCTCGGCATCTCCCACTTATTAAGAAAACTTCATAAAGTTGTCAATATTAAGTTATAATAAGTTTTCAAATTGTTATATTTTTATTATTCACTACTCTATAATTAGTTTTTAATTGGATATAAGTTTAACATGGACGCTTATTATTAATCGTGTTGTGTACTTACACAACATGTTTTAGATAGGAATTTAGCTCTTATACAATTTATCATGCTTTTTTGTTATTTTTTAATTTTTATCGGTTTTGCGTACCTAATAAATAAATAAATAAAATATGCCACAACGACAATCATAATCTTTGGATAAGACTTATCTAACGATTGAAAAATCGGACTTAAAGCAACTAACTTCTCATTTAATTTTATCGATTACCTACACCTCGGTGGGCGAGTATAGAGAGCGAGAGTAATGCGCTTGGTCTGATACCCGGAGGTACGGGTTCAAATGAAATGAAATGAAATGAAATATATTTATTAGAACACAGTAGATATAAACTTATGTACTTAAAATAAAACAAACAAATCATAATTACCAACTAATTCTCCATGCAAACAGATCTTCGCTACTTGGTTCTATTCTCGAGATACAGGTGTGGCACAGCTGTACTGACGTCAGTACAGCTGTGCCACAAAAAACCCCTTGTAATTTTTAAACGCTAGACCGACTAATTCAATTTAGACTACTTATCGACTAATTCCTGGTATAGTTAAAGTCAGTTTTCCACTGTGGCACAGCTGTGCTGACGCACACGCCAGTTCCTCATCAGTTGAGGATTCCGGGTGAAGTGCGCTTCCACCTTTAGCCCTTATCTAAGAATCAGGGGGTCGACCGCCTAACTCTCTCGCTTTCGATCGCTTTGAAGGCGAGGCGAGGAGGAGGCGTCATCTTGTCATTTCGAAAGCAATATGAAAGCAATATCGAAAGCTATAGACTATAGCTTTCGATATTATATTTCGATATTATATTAGAAAGCGAGGCGAGGGCCTCGCTTTCAAAGCGATCGAAAGCGAGAGTGTTAGGCGGTTGGGGGGCTGGTAAGGACCCGAAATAATTGCCAAATACAGACAGACAGACGCATAACTGACGACGTTAAAACCAGAGTGATCTAGGGGCATAGTGATCTAAATGCATCTCTCATCTATCATTACTTAGATCAGTCTGGCATGCCTTCTCTTTCCAGACCGCACCAATTCTATAGTGTGATGTTGTGATTTCTCAATGAAGTTAGCACTGAAGAGCACTTAGATTAGTGTGGCATGGAAGAATTATGACTTTTCCATGCCATTGTATAATAATCTCAATAATGTTAAAAATTCACAGATTTCGCAGTCCCCGCAAGAATCGGAGCATTGAAAATAAATACAACAATTTACGAAAAAAAAAACATTTTATTTTAAATAACACAATTCCAACTTGAATGCACTTCTCGCCTGCATCCGCATCTTTTGACACCATGACCATGACGATCGGTCAATAACCAAAGAAGCTACATCACTTTTTCTATACGGAAATACTCGTTTTTCTACAATACCAAATCTAAAGGGACCACCTACAGGTCACAATTATTAACCGATTTTCAAAATTTTTTCGCCATTTTGTAGTTAAACTAATACCCTAGGACCTCTTTTTCATTTTCTCTTAAGTCGGTTTTATTTTTGAAATATTTACAGTTTAGTATACACCTCCCATAAAACCCGTTTTCATTACATTTTTCAAAATTTCAAAAAAAGTTTCCAGCCAATTTTCAAAATTCAATGGCTCACTCGTGTCTCGATAAATTTCTCAACTCTTGGTACTTATTTCATCTCGAATCTCCCTAAATCCTCGGAGCTATAGCCAAAAATACGTATCAGGCGGTTTGCATCTGATAACCATTTTCAATGGTAAAATGTCACTTAGATCACTCCGGTTTTAACGTCGTCAGCTGTTTTAAAGCAACTAACTTCTCACTTCATTCTATTGTTTGTTTAATTTTATCATACACTGATACCCGAATGGTATATAAGGGATCCCGGGTTCAATTCCCAGGTCGGGCAATGTTTCGGATTTTTCTATGCATAGCCCGGGTATGTAATCACCAACCCGCATTTGGCAAGCGTGGTTATTAAGCCATTACCCATCAATTGTAGCGATGACTTGATTTCAATGATGGAGGCCTATCTTAGTGGGGCCTGTGAGGTTTCCCTCTTGCAGTAGCACTTCGACCTATCGGGATCTTTTGTGCAAATGGGACAATCATAGGCTATTTACTTTTTAACTTTTTAAACCCTAATAATTGCTCTAGTAAGTGGGTAATAAAAAGTAACAAATGAAAATAATAATGCCAATATATTTATTTACACTCAGTTATAGTAGAATCTTATTTTTATTAATAATACATACAATAATAAAATACTATCTATCTGTAATATCATAAGAAAAGAAATAGTTCGCGGAATCATATTGCGTAGGTATTTATTTATTTATTTATTACAAAAATAACCTAAAATATTAAAAATTAAATTAAAAACGACCAACCGCTGAACAACGCATATACTCAAATACACTATTTATTTTTACAAATCTCTATTCTAACTTTATATAAACTATAACTTCTAGTTTTAAAGTAACAATACTCTAGAAAATGTATTTTTATATCATGGAATAAAATTGCTTGTTTTGCCACGAATGTAGAGCTTATCTAAGCTGAAATGACGCGCCCCACTACCGCATATACGCACACAAGCAAATTTAAAATATAGACGCAATACATATCCAAATGCCATCGTAATTGGTCATTTAGTTGTCGGTTAGACTTTAACGTAGGAGCACGCGTCGTTCGCTCGCAAAAGTACCGTCAGCATGTCGACCAAAAAGCATCTTCGGAGTCAGGTAAGTAAAATATTGCTTAAAATGAAATTAAATATTGCTTAAAAACTATTTTAATCACAAATTCTTTTTTATGATGGCTTACATGCATTTATATTACCTACTTATGCAGAAAAAAATATTCAATTTGAAGAAACAATGAAAAAAATTGAATTGTACGATCTGATTTTAAAAAATAAAGATAGATTCAAAAGGTTCGTTATTGACGAAGTGATTCGATCAAAAGGGTTTGAAATTCTACGATTACCCCCTTACCATCCGGAACTAAATCCAATTGAAAAGATATGGGGGATATTAAAAAACTACGTGTCTAATAAAAATGTTTCACAAAATTTAACATCCATTATGGCACTGATAAATGAACGACTCGAAATGATTGATCGTACTATGTGGGCAAATACATGTCGGCATGTTGAAAACACAGAAAAAGAGTACTTTAAATATTTTGACATGACTTTGAATTTATTATTTATGTTAATGACTCTGATTCAGATAAAAGTGAATCTATTGAGATGATTGAATAGTTTTACTTTACATAATTTTAGAATTTTTAACTGTATTATAATAGTAATAATATTAATTTGTAACTAATAAAAATCTTTAAAAATAATATCAGTTATTTAATTAATCTAAATGAGCGTGTAGGAAAGCGTTGACGAAAGTGGAAGAAGCGAGAGAAGTTTGCTAGGATCGTAACAAGTGATCTGTGGTCTCTGCCACCGAATAAATACTTTTTTGCCTACCCCTGCGGGAAAAAGGCATGATTATAAAAGGTAAATGTATGTATTGAAAACCTATTAAACCATTAATAAATAAATAGAAAGACAATAATTAAATAATTGAACTTCAGTTTCTTTGTAGACCGTACTTGCTAAGAAGCGGTAATTCTTTGATTTGTTGTCCAACTAGTCACAATTGTCCGAACGCGCGAGAGTGCGGTCGTGTTGTTGACATACAATGCGCTAGTGCTGCTCCATAGAGAGAGCGTTGTCGGATTTATCACGCGACTAGTCGACCGTGATGTAGGCATACAGATCCTAGTTCACGGGACAGTCGACGCTCCCACACAGATGAAGTGGCATTGTTAATATTTGCACTCACACATTTAAATCAACTAATTAAGTAGTGGGGCGCGTCATTTCAGCTTAGACAAACTCTATAAAGGTCTGCTTATATATCTTCTTGTATGATTTTGACAGTGGCAACACTTGAAACAGATCACCTAAAACATATCTTTTTAAATGATTTAGACAGTGACAACACTTTAATATAATCTTCTATAAATTGAGTGTTGCCATTCATCGACAAATAAACTCCATCATAATTTAACTGTTCTTAATTAAGGTTTACATATTATACTATATTCCTTTTATTACGGTAAGGCAGAATTTTCATAGCAATTTAAAAATATAAGTAGATATTTTTTTAAAGCAAAAATTTTACCAAATTTTCGAGTTTTGTGGCACATTGGTAGTTTGTTTAAAGAACAATAAAATCATCAGTGACGCTGTAGATTGGTAATGTATGACGAAATAAAATGCTATGAAATCTACTGTCACTAAATTTAGTACTTGAAAAATTTTAATATATTTTTATTGTGTACACAACCGACTTTTAACAAACAGAACAGCTTTACCGCCGGACATTACGAACTTATGCTTCTCTTCGCCAACGTCACCAAAGTTTTAGGTAGCCTTAGGTGACAGTTTTATTCAGGCGACCATCACCTAAAATTGCTACCTAAATCTTAGGTTGAATATATATAATTTGATATGAAAAACAAGTGGATATAAACAAAGGTCCACAAAAGATTTTGTCGTGGGTGAAAGCAGGCACCAATCTATAAGTAAATAACATTTCTGCAGCAGGTATCGAGTTATGCTCTCCATGTGAGAAGCAATCAGAAAACATCAGTCTCATTTACAACAAAAAAAATGGAAAACCAAAGACAAAAACTTTAGGTGCCTTACGAATAAACAAAGAATAAGATCCTAATAGTTATTCCGTGTTTTTTCTTTTTTACTCTTAATTGAAATGACGTTTACATGACAGGAACAAAACACGGGATAACTGTTCGGGCCTTATTATTCGTTTATTTGTAAGGCACTAGAACTTTATGATAAATTATTGTTATTATTTATTTTATTTATTTATTTATTAGACAAACAGCGTTTTACAGTTAAATATATATATATATATGTATGATATGACGTGTTATCTCATGGATTCTATTACACGCATCGCGATAAGATACTTGCGTTAGCTAAACTGATCGGAATGATAGGAAAGTTGACAACAAGAATAATAATTAAATCCAGAACTTTAACTGCTTTAACACAAAACGATGAAAAAAGTTTGACTATGCTTAAAATAGAAGCTGTCCCTTTTTTAGCTAATACTCTTAGAGAGAGACACAATATTTTAAACACGTATACACCGAGACATTTTAGTAGTTGTTAATAATTTTTTCACTTTTCTATAAAAAAGCCTCTATTGACCGAGCATAGCTTGTATGAGAAAGTTAAAAAATTATCTCGTTTTTTGACCTATGTTTCTTGGGGAAAGTTGTTCAGCTTCAAGTTCTGATCTACCCATCTGCGGGAAAACAACCACTAAAATGTCTCGGTGTATAGCCTTTGTTTACCTTTAAACACTGTTTTGTAGTACAAGGGCAACGTATAAATGACATCACATAACAGTTCTTTAAAACATTAACCTATTTTTGTTAGACCTAACCATGATTTTTTGTAACCTAAAAAGTTTTAAATAAACACTCAATTGACGGAACACAATAATGACATCATAGTTGTCCATTCCTACCACTACGAGTTATGTCCGTCCTCAAACTTATGTTCGTCAAAAATATGTCACTTGGAATAAGACGCTCTCGTGAGCTTGTTCAACCGGACGTTTTGTGGAAATAAAATTCAAATTTTACTGTAACTCATTAACATATTGCAAATAGTTCAAAACATTTTCTACGAGGGGTATTTACTGTTTTTTATACACATTTACCTCGTCAAGTAGCATCAGTACGCTGCCAAAGACAAATGCACTAACATGGTATTATCAGAAATTGCACTATAATACTAGATTGCAAACATTGGATTGGCTGTACGATATTAAACCTTTGCCTTTTAAAATATGATTTTATACAAAATGATCTTGGTTTAAAAATGAAAGTCATACATACCTATATTCTCATAATTTGCAGAAACTGAACGTTATTAATAAGATCTAGTTTTATATTTTCCGAATTATTATCTACAAGAATTCTCCATTCAATGATAATTTATATATTGGTCTCTTTTAATGAGGTACGCAAACCGACACAACTTCAGAGTATATAATAATGTATTCGTCGCCAGTCTTTTGGTGTCATAAGGCTGATTTACACATGGCAATTACTAGTAGCTAACATTCTAAAGTATACACGACACCAAATTCGTGTATAAATTAGAAAATAAATTTTAATTATACCATTCTAAAATATACACAGGTAAGTTTTGTATGGATGCGACCTGGGGTGCGATTTATGGATTGAGGACAAAAATTCTCAGACTATAAATACTGGAACACTCGTATTCGAAGTTACCAATGACTAATTTATCACTGACATTCTTCTGAAAGTACCTAAAAACGAATTTAAAAAGAAGAGGTTGTATTAATAGTGATTAAAATATTTGAGTAATTTTTAACGGGATTCTTACTATGTTTATTATTTGTGATCATGGTAAGAGTCCCGTTAAAAATTACTCTAATGCATGTAATCATGATAGTTTAAATAGTGATTCATACGTAACTTTTACTCTCAAAATTATCGGTAAGAATAAAAA
This sequence comes from Eudonia mercurella, assembly GCA_963082485.1. NCBI lineage: Eukaryota > Metazoa > Arthropoda > Insecta > Lepidoptera > Crambidae > Eudonia > Eudonia mercurella. The sequence continues at coordinate 11,579,235 of OY720048.1, forward strand.
ATTGCACCCCTGGCTTTGTATACTCTAGAATTACGTAACTACGCGCACTAATACATCAAAACAGATCGGAATAGGTAGAGTTTTTTCTAGTCGTCATTATTACGTCATAACGTTATCAATAGTATGGATAACCCCACATAACAAAATCAATATGAAAAAATATACTACTTTTTTTATAAATTTCGAGTGATTACTGTTTATTAAGGTACAGGTGCCTTCATCACACTATCCAAACCTTGAAATTTTTTCAATAGATGTTCAACCATATATCATAGTAATAAAGTTCAAAGTTAATTGAGAAAATTTGTCAGTGTGTGTTAGTCTGATGTACAGGCGTGTATACATTATTTTTCATTAAAAAAAAATACCAAATTTTTTAGGAATAAGTTTTACAATGTCAACACTGCAAAAACCTACTAAAAAAACTGTACCCACCCCGATCTACGTTCATCAAACAGTACGCCGACTGTAGACCAGTTTGGCACATCGGCGCATGCGCACAGCAATGCCGGCAAATGGCCGAACGCAAACCGGCGCTTAATAGTACGGATGCTATAGCAATGTGCGGATCTCCTTGTGGATGTGGCACAAGTAGTCGACGTAGGAGGCGCTGCCGTCGACGCCACGGTCTTCCACCAGGAAGTGCCTGAGCACCGCCTCTAGCTTGTCGTGTTGCCGCATCACCGTTAACTGCAACAGATTCAGGAATATATAGCTTGAGAGTGACTCGCGGTATACACTACGTGCCTTACAAATAGACAAAGAATAGGCTCCAAATAGTTATTCCGTGTTTTGTTCCTGTCAAGTAAGCGTCATTTCAAATTAGAGTAAAAGAGACAAAACATGGAATAACTATTCGAAGCTTATTCTTTGTTTATTTGTAAGACTATAAATTTAAGGTCACATTTTATCAACTGCAAATATTTTAAGAATAAATTCAACAACATATATAAACTATTTTTATGAAAAAACCTTAAATTTTTATACGCTAGTTTTCAAGAAAAACGCCAAAAGACATTTCGATTAAAAAGAAAAATATAGCACTTTCGGTAGTTTCAATTCAAAGGAGCCGAAACAGAGAGGCCGCAATGTCTTCACCGCTTACACGTGCCCCAAGTTTCATTCAAAAAACCGACAGAGAGGCCGCTCTTAACAATATTACAATTTTTGTGTCAGGAAAAGTGAAAAAAAAACTAGCCTGAATTTTTTTTTAAATGATTTGGCCTTATTTCTCTGATATAATTAGATGTTTTGTCCAAATATTTGGAGTTGATAAAAAGTGACCTTATATTCTGAAGAATATGAGATAAACGAACAGTGACAATTGTTTTGTGATTTTTCGAAAGATTCAAACCCAATTTCAACATACTCCGTTGTTACAAGATACATATTTTTTTACAATAAAAACCAACCAGTGTTATGAAGCTCTCGGTAGGTTTTGTTAGCTCAGCAGTCAGAGCATTGGACATTGGATTGGTAATTCTAGGGTCGTGGGTTCGTTTCCCACACGAGCTTCCAGAGACTGGTTGATTTTTATAGAAAAAAAATGATCTTGTAACTATTTAGAGCATTGTGAAAGCAAAAAAAAGCAAAAAAATAACATCTCTATCCCTACAACTGCATGGAAACAGAGTCCCTGCAATTATTTTATTATTGTTATCATATTGCCACATTAGAACAACAAAGAAAATCTGTAAACAAACACTAAAATTCACACTCCAATCTGAAAACACAAATTAGCGCCCATCAAAACCTCAAATCACAATAACACAAGACACATTTGGGAGACAAGTCACTAAAGCTCTAAGGCTCGTTATTTGCATAGTAAGGCTGCTTTATACAGTATTATTGCAGTTGTGCAAACGAGACGCATGTAGCGGCGTATATATGTATGTATTACACGCGTCTCGTTCCCACAACTGCAATAGTATTAATATTATGGTAAGTAAGTAATAGTAAGGCCTTTGTGCGAGGTAGCTAAGCGGTGTGCGCGGAAAAAATCCACCAATAGGATTACTCCATTTCACACCGCAAGGAAAAGGCAGCAATTCTACTGATGGGTTTTCCCTTGTACACCGCTAAGCTACTAAGCTATTACTGGAAAAGCAGCCTATCCCTGAATGACTCCAAAACAACATATAAAACACACTTGTCCTATAACCAATCAAGCTTACAAAAGCTGTAGCCGAAAGTTAGTAGACAGAATCTGTCTAAATTTTAATTGAATTTTTCATTTAATGTGTTTCATTATACACAAATTTTTAGGGTTCCGTAGCCAAATGGCAAAAAACGGAACCCTTATGGATTCGTCATTTCTGTCTGTCTGCCTGTCTGTCTGTCTGTTCGTCCGTATGTCATAGTCACTTTTTTCCGAAACTAAGAACTATACTGTTGAAACTTGGTAAGTAAATGTATTCTGTGAACCACATTAAGATTTTCACACAAAAATAGAAAAAAAAACAATAAAGTTTGGGGATTTCCCATACTTAGAACTGAAACTCAACAATTTTTTTTTATATCAATCCCATACGTGGGGTATCTATGGATAGGTCTTCAAAAATTATATTTAGGTTTCTAATATCATAAATGTGTGCCCCCCCCCTGTAACTTCTAAAATAAGAGAATGATAAAACTAAAAAAAATATATGATGTACTAATACGTCATAAAGTACGGAACCCTTCGTGCGCGAGTCCGACTCGCACTTGGCCGGTTTTTTTTTAACGGGGTTTAACTGAACAACTAACTTAGTAAGAGTCTTTTTCTAACTTTTCAATCTATTTGTATGGCATTGTAGCATCACTTTCTGGTGACAAGAGAGGAGAGTTAATATTTTTCCATACAAATGCTTGACAAATTGTTTGTTAGCCGGCTTAATTGATTAATAAAAACAACACTTTAAAATATCATTTGACTTTTTTTTTGGAGAGATTGCTGATTGCCTCAGACGGCATTTTCAGCTTCACCGGGCTTGTTTGGGAGCGGCGAGAAACTTAAAGGGTTCCTCAAGCTGTGTGAAACGAATCACCTTCGCAGGTTTTCTAGAGGGAACGGCATCGCGCACTGCTAGTGCGCGTCCCCGTGCCCTGCTAGATCCGAAGGGTTCGGATCGGATCGGAATCATTTGACGATCTATGGTTCTAGTATGAAAGCGTGAGTGTCTGTAACTTAAATTTAAGATTGGAGAAAAATCGACTTTCTGTACTAAGTCTTGTCCCGCTTCGGTTATGTTTTGTTTTTTTTTGGTTTACTTCATTTTTGGTTTATGTAAAAATTTCATTTATTAGTTCCATACAATCAAAAAAGAATCATTTTTTTGTACCTAATTAAAGTGCCTAAAGGAATCATAGGAATAGAATAATTTACTTTATTATTATTAGTTTCTTTTGGCAAATATAATTGTTTTAGTGCATGCTGTGTTTGCCTGTAAGAATTTGTGACAATTAGTTTTTTTTTTATTTTATATATAATATATATATATATAGTATTTAAGTGAGCTTATGTATTGTTGTACACAAATGTTGGCAAACCTAAATAAATAAATAAATAAATAAATAAATAAAATAAAAATAACAATCATCACATGGCTAAGATATTGAGGTTGCTTGTTACTAAGTAAAATTGTAAAGTGACAACCCTAGGTCCAGCTGATACATTGTTCTCGGTCGTCAACCTTGTGGTCCAACAAAAACAGAAGTTAACCCTTTAACGGGCACAGCATGTTCAAATTTTTCATTGGTTTTCGACTTTATCTAAATTGTATAAAGTTCAAAATATGGTGGCAATATATATGCCACTGCCTTATAAATGGTTAAAATGTGTCAGGGATGAACAAAAATAATGTAATAAAATAAATTTGAGTTCTAAAAATAAATCTACGTAAATATGATTTTGCATGTTATCACAGTATTCTTTAAACTCGGTTTCGTTGCAATGTTTCGGGATTATAGACATATTACCAAACGCCCTGTATACTACAAAAAATAATATTTACATTTATCTGACATATTTTAAAATACTGTAATAAGTAAATTAACATCAATAAACCGAAGTGAATAATCGAAAACAATAAAAAAGCCAATTGTAAACAAAACGACCACCACCCAGAAACACGTTAGGCGAAGCGTTTGTTTCATTTTAGTTTTTTGTTAGCTAAAATAAAAAAGAAAAAAACGCAAATTTCCACGATGTTGCTGTTGCCCCAAGACGTTGCCTTCTGCCCCAAAATGTAAATAATCTGGCTGAAACGATCTCTTTCCGCCCCAAACACTTTTCCCTCAGAGTTGTGCACCTATTTTTCTGCCCATAACCTGCCCTATACTGTCTTTCTATAACCCAAGCAAGCATACAGAGCACACTCCATACAAACGGACTATTTGTAAATAAATGCCGCTGCAGCCCTTCTGCTAATATTATCACAACGCAAATACGCGTTTTAGATAAGACATCACAAAAGTACGGTAACGCATATGTGCGTCGGTGACAGTGAATGCGTCAATTTATTTGTGACTGTAAAAGTAACAAATATTATAATATATAGGATATTATAGGTAATTTTAACGGTTGTATAATATGCAGAAAATGCTATAATTTCCGTTGGTATGAAGCTTGTACGGTCGACTTATGGAAACGTTAACCACTTTTCGGCTTTAGCAAATATTTATGAATTTGTTAGTTTATTTTTCTTACTACAGTTTCACGCAGTATAATATTACTGAAAAGTTATAAGTCTATCAAGGTTTTCGAAAGTCGACCGTGAACCGTATGCGGTAGAGTCCTTTTTCCCAAGCGTAGACCTACAGCAGCTGTTGGACGGCCTTGTGCGTCTCGAGCAGGTGTTCCGTGTAGGTGGCGCTGCCGTCCAGCCCGCGGTCTTCCACCAGCAGTCGGCGGAACAGCGCGTCGCGCTTGTCGTACTGGTGCACTATGTCCAACTGTACATTGCCAAACGTCAAGGGTTGTCAATGTTGACACATTTGACGCATTCACTACCACCCCACGCTCGGAGGAAATCGATGGTACAGTGGTAAATTGGTGTATCTGTATGCTATTGCTAAAGTTAAGCAATTTTCGCACAGGTCATCGGATATGACCTAAAAATGTATCATCTCGAGTTCCTCCGTGCGCCGCCGGCAAGTAAAGCTGTCGGTCCCGGCTGCATTAGCCGACTTTAATCACCGCACCCCACTGGGCTCATGTGGGGGTTTATGACCCGTTCTCCCTGTGGTGTTGTCTCCTTGTGGAAGGCTCAGCAGTGGAATCATAAAAAGTTACCACCACCGCACATATGCGTTTGCCGTATGACCTTTGCTTGAGTTGAACACTGCCGCACATATGCGTTTGCTGTATGACCTTTGCTTGTGTTGAACGCGTGTATGCGTTAGTTGTACATGTGACTTTATACCGATATATTATAGGTAGGAAACGGCAGTGAATGCGTCCAATGAGCGTGCTATATGCTGTGCTAAGAGAGAAGCGTGGCTTTGTAGTGAGTTCTATAAAAGTACACCGAAGAGAGATCCTATAAATACAAAATTATGTAAAACTTATAGTGTAAGCTACATTGACCCTTATGCTAAAGGTGTTAATACCTTACACATTACTGTAAAGTATGTCAATGGGTACGCTGTCGCTTGAAACGTTGTCACTGTGGAGTCAATATGATATTAGTTTTTTAATTTAAATAAATAGTATATTATGTTGAAAGAGTGTAATTATCTCAAGTGTTCAAAAACATTAAAATAAATCAACCTTTACAGGGTTGCACTTTTGAAAAAGTCTATTTTGGCCTCTTTCATTAATGTTTAAAGCATTTAAATTTTGTATAGAGAGGATCAAATTTTCTTATGAAACCTTCTGACATCTTTAGAACTAAGAGCGCCCAACTGCTATTCATATCATCCGTATTAAAATATATTTTTATATCGTTTAAACATACAAATATTCAATACTTATACATATAAAAAGTAACAACGACCACCTGTTGCCCACAGACCGCCCAGAAATCAGTAGAAGTCAGTCTATATCACCTCCTATTAGAGAGTCTGAGTGCATCTTCCTTCGCTAAGTCTTCCACTAAGGCGCGCCTGACTTGTGCTAAGATTTCGAAGTCGTCCCGTTCACGCACAATCATCAACTGCATACAGAAAGTCTTTGGTCAATTAATGTCTAAGGCGCGCCGCAGACAGACCAACTTTGAAATTCTTTTTTTTTTAGGATCAGAATCAAAATTATTTATTGGCCACAAGCTGACCCGACAGACGTCCTGTCAAAATTTTAATAAATATATGATCTGTTTTCGACTTCGCGATATGTTCCTGTTTGTATAAAAAATATGTATGAAAAATTTTATAAAGTTGGTAATTTTTATAACTAAGTTGAAAGTCTCTTTAATTCTCTTTTCTCTCTTCAAAAAGTATTTTTTTAAATGTTTAATTTCATTCTTTAGTTTACTTGTCTACTTGTGTTTTTTTTTTAAGTCGCATCATGTTTAAGTTGGTTTGCCACAAGTCTGCTGAAACTGCTGACAACTTTATTCTTTCGGCATGTATACTCTTATAAAATGTTCAAATAATTTTTAACGCAAATTTTGTTGCGAACAAATTACAAAAACACAAATGTTGAAAAAATTTCCACGATCAGGATTTGAACCTGCACCCTATCTGACATACCGGGTCAGGTGCTCTTCCAATTGTTTTCCAATTGAGGTGCTCTTCAAATATTATGATCGGATGTTAGTGACGGAAAAAGTGTTGAATAATTTCGGTGGGCTGGTTAGAACCACGATAGCTCAATTGGAAGAGCACCTGACCCGGTATGTCAGAAGGGTGCCGGTTCAAATCCTGCTCGTGGAAATTTTTTCAACATTTGTGTTTATGTATACTCTTGTTTTCTTGTAAACCCATTACGTTATTTACTTGTCAAATAGTATGTAAGTTTTAATGTTTAATAAAGATTATTTCTATTTCTTTAGCTAAAGATGGTCTGTCTGATGAGCGCCTTAGAACTTCCGGCCAAAGTTCGCGATTTACAAAAAAAATGCCTTATTACATTGACTAACGTTTCAATTTTGTTTGTTACAACTATTTACTTATTTAACGTCACTCGGCGTGATTAATGTTTGGTTTCAGTAACGTGTCTCATAAATATAAATACATTAATTAAAATATACACTCTAATAACACTCTTACTATCAAAGTTTCATAAATATTTTATTGCAATATACAAAAAGCATAATAAAGGAAATTCGTAAAGTTTTTCATTTCAAAGCATAAGAAATAAGCATGCCAATCATGCAACAGCCAAGAATAAAATTGAGAAGAATGAAAGGAGTTAGTAGAATTTGGTTGGTCTACATTGTGAGTTCAACGTTTTTTACTAGAGTAACTAGGTGAAATATTTGTAATGTCCAATAATTTCTTTATTAAGGGGGTGCAGCGCGGACGCAAAACTGCGAGTTTCAAGTTTCTTTAAGATAGCGAGCGAGCGGCGCGTGGCAGTGGTGTGACAACGGCGCGCGACAAGAATACGCACGCACACTAATATCTGTACAGAGTAGGCTGGTGATTTAATTAGAGCAATGTTTACTTTCGTAAAATCATAGGCGTTTGGGTAAAAAATAAATAATAAAATTCTTAATATTTTCATATTCATATTTTTAAATTGAAAAATAAGACAACAGTGGCCTGCGGAATATCAATACAAACATTTTGATGTCGGATTATTGTTTAATTTGTGCTATATTTACAAAGTTTCTAAAGAAATAAGTTTTTAGATATCATTACTTTTACGTATTGTTTATGCAGTTTCTGGGTATTTGTTTCAAATTCCAATGACCTATTCAGCGCCTAGCACCAGTGACTTAAAAACACGTAAATTTTCGAAATTCCGCGCGGCACCCCCTTAAAAAGAAAAGCCCTTGCTGTATGAAGAAAACTGTTTATTCTATCGCTTTCTCCCCTCTTTCAAGTGCCCCAGGCAGGGACATGTGTGCATGACCAATATTTCAATAGTACCTTTACCATTCACTTAACCTTTAGCATTCCGTCTTCGAACCCAGCTCGGGCAGCTCGGCGAGCTGCTACAACCTGATATAGTATTCCAACGTACCTAGTACAGTTCCGTGGTCTCACCCGCATGGCGTCGGTTATCTCCACCTGCTGCCACGTGCTGTGAGTATAGTGCCGTGGTCTCACCTGTCCTGATCGGATCCAGGGGTTTAGATCGATTCGATTCGAACCCTCGGAGAATCAAGGGAACGGGGACACGTTTAGTGCGTGATGCCATTCCTTCAAGAAAACCTCTGACGGTGTATCGATCATACTGCTCGAGGAACCCTCGAAGTTTCTCGCTCGTGACGCTGGAAATGCTTTCGAAAGAAATCAGTAAACTTTTTCTTTAAAAAAACAGGTGTTACCCGCATAGCGTTTCGCCTGAGGACCCTGGCGTCCTCCACCAGCGCGCGCACCGCCTCGCTGGTGGCGTTGGCCAGCTCCGGCAGCTCGGCCACCTGCGTGTCCACGTGCTGCGCGGACGCCACCCCGAACACGTCGCGGACGAAGTCGGCGGGCGCCGCGGACCCGACCCATAGGAGCATGTGGACGCCGTTCTCTGTTCCAATTCAAATATATTTATTAATAACCAGCTGATCCGGCGGACTTCGTACCGCTTTGACAGTTTCCAATGGTTTCCATGACAACAAAACAAACAAATCATTTTCTATTGGAAAATTAAATTGTCGTTTTTAGTGTTTTATTTAATATTCTTTTTTAATATAGACTATGTTACTCAGCGCTAATGTAGCATTCTAACGGTGAAAGAATTTTTTAAATCGGTCCAGTAGTTTTTGAGTTTATTCGTTGCAAATATACATACATACATACAAAAAAACAAAGGTTTCCTCTTTATAATATTATTATTATTATCTCCTTTATTTATTTTATTTCTTAAAACTAGATTTTTACAATATTTTAATATAAAAACAATAAAACATTATAAAAACCTAATCCTAGAGTATTATTATTATTATTATTATAAAAATGCTTCTGTAGCGCATCAGGGATGTTTGCAGAAGCGCGAGTCGAGTGCTATTACGCAACAGTGCGAAAGCGATGCGCCTCCCCGGTGCGCGGTATATCGATGACGATCGCTAGCAGGTTAGACTGCCGGTACATAGGTCATTGCCGCACCACATGTGCCGGGGTGGTGCGGGGGTGACTCGTGTGTGGGCATAACTTAAAATTAAAAATGTAATTTGATTTAATTCCATATGTTTTTGTATTTTTGCCTTTACTAACATAGGATAACATCCCACTACACACGACTTTAAAGTTTATACTGATACTCCCCACCAACCATTAGGTCATAAAGTAGGTGTTAGACATCCTTGCGCAAGCACAAGGGACCATCTACGTCAGGTCATAACGCCAGATCAGGACGCACCGAAGCGCATTCTTCATCCGGTACTTTTAAGACTAGTGTCTCGAGCGAGTTGCCCCGTGGACACGTATAGTCCACTACCTAATATCCAGATAAGTTACCGGAGCTGTAAGCTCGCTCACTTCTCGTTGCACTAAGAATACAACTCGCAGTTTCCACGGCTCGGGTCGACTCTTAAGTCGACTACCAAATGTCCTCTTTGGTGGCGAAGTTGTAAAGCCCACTCACTTCTCAGTACCCATCCAGGCACCTCATCTAAATCCAAAATCCTATGCAGCTGATTAAACCGGAGACATTGCATCTAGCGGGCGCCTCTACTAGTTCTCCAGACTAGTGCTGGAGATGTTGGAAGCCTACTCAATGAAAACCACCGAGCAGAACAACCAACTAAGGACAACTCACGTGCCCCGCAGATCCTTTCGCTTCAGGACCCCACCGAGACTGCTACTCGGACCCGCTCGCTGTGCACAAAATAAAACCTGGCCAGACCTCAACCAGGCATACGAACATTCCCACTTCTACAGCTAACCACATAGCCACCACGAGTCCAACCCATGTCCGGGACCTGCCGGAGACGCCCGCGAAGGCATAACCGGCAAGGGGGCTCAGGATCCGGATCTCCCTTGGTAACCTCGAAAAGACAGCCGGACCCGTAGTTCCAGCTGCCATACCCTACCTATCAGGGTGACACCCGACTCCACACGACTTTAAAGTTTATCCTGACACCCCCTACCAACCTCACGGTTATAAAGCTAAAGGTGTCAGACATCCTTGCGCAAGCACAAGGGACCATCTACGTCAGGTCATAACGCCAGATTAGAACATGCCGAAGCGTATTCTTCATCCGGTACTTTTAAGACTAGTGGCTCAAGTCCACTACCTAATATCCGACCTATCAGGGTGAGCAGGCCGTGTACATACCCAGCAGGTAGACGCCGGCGTCGGCCATCTTGTCGACGGAGGCCCGCAGCGGGCGCGGGGGGCGTGGCAGCTCGTGCAGCGGCAGCAGCCGCGGGTACGTGTACGCCACCGACAGCTCCACGCCCGCCGCCAGCGCGCGGTACATCGCGCACGACCGGTCGTCGCACGTGATGTCCGGACCTGGGGCGAACATATTGGACATTGTATGTAGATAGATTTATTTGGACACTGTACACACACACACTTAAAATACACAATTAAAAAACAGAAATAAATGTTACAGAACACAGTAAACAATAACATTTTTTTTTGTGTTTTTGAATTTAAACGGTTTTATGACTTCCCGCCCACGACCGACGTTTTGTAGGACCGATAATTGGACCGATTTTTTCGCGAAAGTTTTAGTACCGTTTTGGTAACCGACTTTCTTTAGAACATAGAATTCTATACGTTTTTTCACACACCAAAAAATCGGTCACGGATTATCGGACGAGGGCGAGGGCTCTTATACTTTTTATGGCCGAGGGAGACACATACAATGTGTAACAGAGAAGTGTGGTAAAAATGAAAAGATCCAAAGTGTATTCGATCTAGATCTTGTATGTATGTAGGTTACTAACACATAATATATTAACTTTAATTTGTCATGCACTTTTTAATAAAATATTTCTATTGCGACGTCATATCAAAATGAACAAGTCACAGCCCTAGTGGTTTAGTAACCTCTGTACACTTACATTTATGATCACTGCTGCTTGCGTATGCGCGCCTGACGCGCATCACTTCACTAATATACGTTATATGCGTTGTATACATCTTAAAGACTGTGTAACTGCCCCCGCGAGCGCGTCGGAGCGCAAAAAGCATCTAATGTATACGACGGCAGCAGCTTCATAGACTCGGGCAGTACCAGTTGACCCGCCGCCGACAGCGACCCTCAACTACATTACGCATACCATGATGTTAACTCACTCCCAGCGCGTGTATCGGATTGCAACAAGCAGCTAGTGTACAGTCAGCTTCAAAATAATCTGAGCGTTCAAACCTACCAAAAATATCTGAACGTTTGACAAAAATCACTGTTAGCCCAATACGTGAAAGATGTACTTTCATTCAATGTCATTTGTTCTCAAACAACAAATAAAAATGAATTTCTACGTCTTGAGTTAAGGTTGATTTTTGTCAAATGGTTAGATATTTTTGGTAGGTTTGAACGCTCAGATAATTTTGAAGCTGACTGTACAGTGGCAGCAGCTTCCTCGACTCGGACACTACGAGTTGACCTTGTCACTTAATGATGTCGCGAAGAAGGTTGTAGTACAATAAAGTACTTACTTACTTACTCACTACCGTCGGTTACCATCGTAGACGACTTGAGAGAAGGCGGCAGTTTGCTTTACACCCTCGATGACATACCCTCAATCACATTACGTACACTATGACGTTAACTCACCCCCAGCGAGCGCGTCGGATCGCAACAAGCAGCTGGTATAGAGCGGCAGCAGCTTCATCGACTCGGGCAGCACGAGTTGCCCCGCGGCCGACGGCGAGGCGCAGTGGCGGCGGTACGCGGCCAGCGAGCGAGCGCACCGCAAGGAGAGGCCTTCGCGGCAAGCGCGCCCGCCCGCCTCACGCAGCGACCACACCGCTGCGAGATGAGATAACATTATATATAATAAGCAAAAAGTTATTGTTCTCACGGGGTCCTGAGGCTAAATGCACGGTTTTGGCAGAATAACAGCGTCTACTGCTAACGCAGTAGGCATTTGCTGAGTCGAGGCCCATTTGCTGCTGTATTATTAATTCTCATTATTCTTGTTGACATAGTAATCTAATTATTTTATCTATTGAATTCGAATGTGTTTTAATTTTAATATATTTTTAATACTTAATTGTTATAATTTTGCACGCCAAATTGTGGCAAAACATGCTGGTTTTATTTAAGTCACGATCTGTACATTACCATGTTTTATGCAAATAAATTCTATTCTATTCTATTCTATCACACATACTTCTATGGGCACCAAACTGATGGAATACCTACTGTTAGTATTTATTAGATTTTTATATTAAATTATTAATGTTGTCTTTGTTGATTTAATTCTGATTGTATTCATGTTTGTTGTCATTGTTAATTTAATCGCCTTGTATAAATGTATTTATGTGTGCTTATGTAGTAAATAAATGAATGTCTATGTCTATGTCTATATAAACATACTTTATTGTACACTAAAAATAAAAATAAAAAAACTTTATATTAAAAGGAGGCAAACGAGCAGGCGGGTCACCTGATGGAGTAATCGCCGCCGTCCATGGACACCCGCACAACCAAAGTAATCACAGATGCGGTGCCGGCCTTAAGGAAGAAGTTGGATCTTGAGGAGGGAGTAGGAATTGGGAGGGGGGAGGGGTGAGAAATGGGCCTCCGGTACTTTCACTCACCGGACGAAACACAACAGCAACGAGTGCCATTGTTTCACACCGATATTCTGTGAGAGGGTGGTATTGCGCCGGGCGAGCCAGCCCATTTCGTGCTGCAATGCAGCGTGGCTCTACCACTCAATTACCAAAAAACACTAAATACTCAATATACTATAGATAGAAACATAAAAGTTATAATTATAAGTTTGTAAGGATGTACAATATATTATAGAAGCACAATGATGACGGTTTTTGGGACAAGTGGTGATCTTTTACTAGATTCTTTAAAAAGTCACTAAGCCACACGGCGTACACACAATAGCCACAGAGTAAGAACAGAAATATCACTCCGCAAAATAAATTAAATAGTTATAATAGTCGCGACAAAATAAAGTTCTATTAAAATCGCAGATCGCAAGGCGTGAGGCGCGGCTAAGAGACGGTTGCGACAGCGACGAACCGTCTCTTTCTATCACGTAGCTCATATCTCCTGTCGGCTTGTTTAACAGGCCCGCTGCTCTACCTGTAGCGTTATATCAAACGTTCTGTCATAGCTATACATGAGTTCCAGTAAATTCTAAAGATAAATCTTACGGGCACTTATCATCAGCTTTTAAAAGAGCACTGGCTGCCCTTCATACCGCTGAGACCAACGCACGTGATTACACACAACCTATAAATTAAATGAATTAAACTTATGCACCTGTGGATGAGGAAATCATGGCTAGCACTAACTGCTTCAAACACTATAGCTTACGTGATATAAACTTCTAGTTCTTCTCTAACTGTGAAGGTTGGCCGTCAGCTTAATATATTCCCTGTTGTCAATGGCGAGACGGAACATTTGTTCGACAGAGGTTTCACCCCACTCGACATCGAAAATCGCGTTTTGGGAAATCGACATTTTTTTTTAAATATTTTACGGGTAAGCACAGCGCCTTGATCTCACCTGATGTTAAGTGATGATAAGGCCAATGACGGAAGCGCACTTCACCCGGGATCCTCAACTAGTGAGGCACTGGCTATCTCATCTCTAGCTGCCGGAACACAATAATGCTACAAACATTGATGTTATGGCGACATATTTAAATAAGATGGTGGTAGCTAGCTAGGCGGACGAACAAGCCACCAACCAACCAAACCGAGTACACAAACATGTACCCCCCGCTGGGAATCGAATCCGGGACTTTTGGGTCTAAACCGGTGGTCTTAACCACTAAACCACAGAGGCGGTCAAAACGGGAAAGGGACCTTATATGTGAAGGAGAAAGGGACATTATGAATCTGAAGGTTTACTCTACTAGATTGCTGCATACCTTGTTTGCTGAGGAAGGTGACGCAGGTATCCAGCTCCATGCTGCGGTAGGCGTCGGCCAGCTGCTGCGCGACCGCCAGTGCCAGGTTGAGGATGCGCAGGCGCCGCTGGCCGCAGCGATGCGTGTACAGCAAAGCCGCTTGGATGTAGACGCCGTCTTCACCGGTTAGCTTGTCGTCGTGCTTGATCTCGATGCCGATCGCTTTGTCCGCATCTGTTCGTAGAATAATACTGTTGTTGAAATTTATTTGGGCAAGAAAAAAGGTGTCCTAAATCAAGATGTCAGCTTGTTACAGTTTTTAGATACAAAAACTCATTTAACATTTATTTATTTAGAAAAAGAAAGAAAATTGCTAGGCACAGTAGGTACTTGAAAGAGCGTCAAAGGACAACTTTCTCGTATTTATTACAAATAAATATTTTTAAATAAACATAATCAATAAACTACCTATATTATTCCTTCTGGACCGTTTTACCGATGGTAAAGTCAACGTTAAATTCAAATTATTCGGACGTTTTTCGGGTGTGGCGAAAATCTAAAGGGTTCCTCATGCTGCGAAGATTTAATCGAAACATCCTCAGTTTCACCTTCCCATGCAAGATTCTCCGAGGTTTTCGAATCGGAAGGAGAGGAACAACTTTGCATTCACCTCACCGCCAGCTGTACGTCTAAACTTGAACACACTACACTCACCGATAGCTGCTAACTCCACGTCCGTAGTGTTAGACATGAAGAAGTGTCCGTAGAAGTCGGTGGCGCGCACGCCGGTGCTGGCGCGCACGCGCATGACGGCGTCGTGCGCGGTGGGCCGCGACAGCACGCGCCGCACGTCCCACGCCAGCCGCGGCCCGTCCACCTCCGCCTGGGAGGTAGAGGATATTTGACAGGTTTTACAAAAATATGTCTAATGGTGCATTATAGCATAACATATTTGCAATTTGATTAATTCGTTGTTAATTTCTTTATTTTTAATGAAAATCGCCATTAAAATTCAAATTAATAAAATAGCCGCCAAAACGATGCATGCAGGTCACGTGATGTCGTGACGTCGGTTGCATGTAAACAAACTGTTAGCTGTCAAATCACACTGTACAAAATTTCGAGTGACATCTTTGATTTACTTGCAAATGACGTCACGACATCACGTGACAAATCCCGTGCGTTTTCGATCACGTGGTCAATCATAAAAATTTAATTATTTTATAAATGATTTTAAAGTGACTAGACAATCAAGTTCAAAAACCGATTGAAAGCAATCCTAATTTCCAAATATTATTAAAACTTGCAGAATATTTTAAATTACAAATAAACAAAGAATAAAGTCCGAATAGTTATTTCGTGTTTTGTTCCTGTCATGTAAACGTAATTTCAAATTAGAGTAAAAGAGACAAAACACGGAATAACTATTCGGACCTCATTATTTGTTTATTTGTAAGGCACAAATTCTCTATTTTATTGTAAATTTAGTAAAAAAAAATATTTTATACAAATTCAGTAGAAACTAATTTATGCTGTGAATGAATTTATTAATATAATGTTTTATGTTTTCTTTTTTATAATATTATTAAGAAATGTATTATCAATCAAAACTATTATGTCACTATGCTGTTACCGGGTTCGTGTAAGGACTTAAATTATATTTAAAACACCGATGTAACAACCAACATGAAAGCGCAATAAATATTAGTGAATTGTGAACTTGGGGAGGTCTACATCCAGCTGTCGACTGGTGTAGACCGGTGATGATGTTTCGCTGGCGTACCGTGAAGTAGGTGTACTTGTGCGTGTGGCCGCCGGTGAGCCGCGGCAGCTGGCCGATGGTGGCGGTGTCCACGTACGCGTTGTTGCACACGAACAGCTCCACGCTCACGCCCGCCGCCGAGCACGCCTGCCCGAGCTCGTTGTACGCCGTCGTCTGCGGCGCTGGAGAAGCGAAACCAATTTTATAAAATAAAAATAGGTAGCCTATGTTACTCAGCGCTAATGTAGCATTATAATGGTGAAAGAATTTTTAAATCGGTCCAGTAGTTTTTGAGTTTATTCGTTGCAGACATACATACATACCAAAATACTAAGGTTTCCTCTTTATAATATTAGTATAGACTAGCTGACCGGCGGACTTCGTACCGCTTTGACAGTTTCCATGACAACAAAACAAACAAATCATTCGTCCGTCTAAGAACATCCGTATCCCATGATCCGATTGTAAATCTAAACCATTCTCGAATCCACTTGAACACACACAGAAAATTTCATCCAAATCGGTCTAGCCCTTTAGGAGTTCAATAACATACACACGCACAGAAGATTTATATATCATCATCATCATCATCATCAGCTCATTTATGTCCCCACTGCTGGGGCACGAGCCTTCCCTATGGATGGATAGGGAGAGCGGACCATAAACCACCACGCGGGCCCGTGCGGTGCGGTGGTTGTTAGCGACTGCTAATGCAGCCGGGACCAACGGCTTTACGTGCCTTCCGAAGCACGGAGGAGCTCGAGATGATACATTTTTGGTCACCCATCCGATGACCGGCCTTTGCGAAAGTTGCTTAACCTCAGCACTCGCAGACCGGGCGCGTTAACCACTGCGCCATCGAGCTCCTCGAGATTTATATATGTAAAGACAATATTTTTTTACCTTTTTTGGCTCTAAAATTCAATTTTTTATTACTTTTTGATAAGAGTGTGCAGTTCTAGCTTATATCTATTTTTATTATTTATTTATTAACAAAAAAATCTACGAGCGGATTACAACCGCGATGAATAAAATTATAAAATTATAACTGGCTTAAAACTAGATTGAACTTAATTCTTGACTTCAACTCTGTAGCCTTATCGTGACTAAGGTTTTACAACACATAAGTCTAATAATTTCTATCTTGGTAAATTTAACTAACGACGACTTTGTCACTGTTTCTAAACTTAATATTTTTTTAAATATTAAATTGTGACAATATAACAAATAAGTAATGGTGTGTTTTTCATGGTATTTAAACCCTATGTTCTCCCTATCCATCCATAGGGAAGGCTCGTGCCCCAGCAGTGGGGACATAAAATGAGCTGATGATGATGAAACCCTATGAATCTACATCGAGATCATGGGGTTACTCAACAAGTAGTGGGGTAATTTTCTAAGTGTTGGGGTCGGGTAATAAGTCGGGTAACTTAGCCATTGATGAGGTAACTCTCCGAGTGGTAAGGTAACGCACCGACTAGTAATGTAACTCACCAACTAGTGTAATCACTCATCAATCAGTGTTGTAACTCACTAACAAGTCCTTTAACTCACCAAGCAGTGCTGCAACTCACTATTCAGTCCTAAAACTCTTATAGACTGGTTTGTGAGTTCACCGTTCACTCACCAATTACCAGCACAACTCACCTAGTATCTGCTTCTCCTTGTCGGTGCCGAGAAGCTTCCTCTCCTCGCGGTTGTTGAGCTTGCCGGGCGCGTTGAAGGTGGGCAGGCTCGTGTGGAACACCAGCAGCTGGCCGGAAGTGTCTGCGGCCTTTAGGGCCTCTAGGCCGGCCTACGAATAAAACATTTTTTTTAAAATTTTTAACACTGATACATACTCAAAATATTAAAAATAAAATTACAAATCAGTAAAGTTTCTACAAATTCACAAATTGTGGTTTATAAAGTTAAAGTAAGTTAGGACTTTTTGGCGGGAAAGTGAAGTCATGTCTGCGGTTTTGTTTTATTTTTTTAAATTTGTGTTATGTCGAATATTTATTTGAAATAATGGTGGATTATTAACCGTTAAGTGTTCGTGAGTGTACATGAGTGTTGGCAAATGAAACAAAACAGTGCAACGTCACTTTTCAAATTCTCTCAAGAAGTCCTGCCCGAGGACTTAGTAAAGCCCCACATCTTTACTGAGATACTCGAGGGGTTAGGGGGGGTATATCATTTCTCACTTCTCATTTCTATTATCATTCATCATCATCATACAGAAAAGAAATTTATGTATTACATGTTAGAAGTATTACTTTGACACTGGCTAAATGTGCTAATCGCACGAAGCCATCAATAAGATGAAAAAAAAAAGTAAGTTAAGAAGCAAATAAAGTTATTGAGTACTAGCTGACCCGGCGGACTTCATTGCATTTCTTTTTTTTTAATATAGTCTATGTTACTCGGCGCTAATATACCATTCTATTGGTGAAAGAATTTTTAAAATCGGTCCAGTAGTTTTTGAGTTTATTCGTTGCAAGCATACATACATACAAAAATACAAAGCTTTCCTTTTTATATTATTATAGTATAGATTGTTATACTCTCATTAACTGTGGTCCCACGTGGCGGTGAGGTCAGCTTTCCTCGTCTTCCGCCTCTACTTTCGTCCTTGACGTCGTCATCGGAAACTTAGCACACTTTCGTGTCCTTTAACACGACATCTCTCCACCTTCTCTTAGGTCTACTTCTGGATCTTCGGCCGGGGATGGCCAGTTGTAGTTCTTAATCTAAAATATTCAGATGGCCTTTTGTTTACGTGACCATACCATCCTACTCTCTTGTAGCTTATCAGCAATGTCTAAGGCTTCCTTGCACGTACTACAGATTCTATCAAACCTGGTGACACCACACATCCACCTTACTTCATGCGGATTGTGTGAGAACATTCACCTCAGCAACTTCATTTCAGTGACTTGAACGGTATGCACGTTCTTCGGCGTTAAAGCTCACGTTTCGTCGATTGATACCATAAACTATACGTGTGTATTTTTGATGTGTAACATCTTTCCGCTCGCTTTCTATTTAATCAATTTGTGGGAGTGATTTCGTGAAATGTGACGGAAGTATGTGTAACAGTGTAACAGGAAGTCGGGGTGGCGCCATTTTGTAATTTCAAAAATCGATATTATGAACATGACATATTATTATTATATGTGACATATTGTGTCATTTGACTATTAAGGGTCATTTTGATATGTCAAATATCTTCTAATGAGTATTTACTGCATTTATTTTAGTTATAAAATGATGTAATACCCGACCCATTTTTTCAGAATATAATGTTAAAATTGCTTATTACTAAGGTGAGACGTCAAATGTTACACATCATACTCGTATGCGACTACTGTAAGGCTCGCTCTTTTTTTTTTGTTTTTTATTTCAATAAAGTTTTCTATTCTATTCTGTTCATACACCTAAAAGACGTTCCAAAAACCTGTAACAGCTGCTGCAGCACTCTGCCACTGTCTTCAGCCCCGATGAGGAAATCTTCCAGAACTATGAACTAAAACTATTTTAAACTTCTCACCTGCACCGCGGGCAGCAGAATCGTCTCCGTCTCCTTGTTATCCTGGAACATGGCCGGCAGCTGATCCAATAGCTGCTGCATAACGGTTCCACTGTCCTCAGCTCGGACGAGGAACCCTTCCAGGAGGGGCACGAACATGTCTCCTACGTCGCCCACTGATAGCATCTGCGGCTGGGCTAGGGAACCCTGGGGATCAAGAGTTTATGTGTCTAATTCAATATTTGTTAAAACCTTCGTAGAATTAAAATACTAGATTTACGATAAGCGCTTCTAAAACGGTCCGAGAAATCAGAACAGAAATACTGTTTTAGGTCAAGTATCGAGTATAATTGACTTTTATTTTCGAGATTTAAACTTTATTTATTTAATTTCTTAACACGGTTGTAATCACCAATGACATTAATTTATAATAAGCTATTCGTGAATTATTAAGCTTGAATGTCAGTTTGACACGAAAATTGAGAATAACGTAAGGTTCCACAAGCTATAGTTCGATCAAAATATACAATACTAGCTGACCCGGCGGACTTTGTGACGAATTTTTTTTCTTATTTTAATATAGCCTATGTTACTCAGCGCTAATGTAGCATTCTAATGGTGAAAGAATTTTTTAAATCGCTCCAGTAGTTTTTGAGTTTATTCGTTACATACATACATACAAAAATACAAAGGTTTCCTCTTTATAATATTAGTATAGAAATAGCAAGTACAATAAAGTCTTCAGTATTTTTTTTTAATTCGATATAAACATAGCATTGTCGGAATGGAAAACCACTAGTTTAAAATTATATCCCGCTTATACCGACGACGTGCATGTATTTATTTTTACAGTGTTTAAGTATATTTACCTTAATATTATAGAAGTGGACTGTTGAACTGTATGTGATGAAACCGACGCGCGTCCAAGTCTGACCGGTCTGGGGATCCTTTGGGAGAGCCTGCAAAACCCGAAAATATGAATGCAAAAAAATTAAAAAAGGCCAGCAATAAAATTAAAAATAATCTATATATTAATACGTGAAGCAAAAACTTTGTACCCGTTTTTACGAAAATTAGTCGGACCGAGGAGTATGAAATTTCGCACACTTATAGTTTATGTAAAAAAGGTTATGCGAATGTTAATTTTTTTTTTAAATATGCATAAAAAATACATTAAATCAACAAAAACAACATTACACACACTATCATGTATGACACACACGTATTGTTTGTCTTTAATGCGGCCGCCATCTGTCAATGCCAATCCAAACTCACATTCTATCTTTTTTAATTTTTCATTGCTTAGGATACAATTCGTGCAGCCTTAATAAAATTACGGTCGAATTTCGAACACTGGGCGGTCACTAGTAAAAATAAATGCTACAAAGTCTGAAAATAATTAATTTATTAATGACTAGCTGTGCCCTGCGGTTTCACCCGCGTTAATTAGCGACTGTTCCACTCCTATTAGTCATAGCGTGATGTAATATAGCATATAGCCTTCCTCAATAAATGGACTATTCAACACAAAAAGAATTTTTCAATTCGAACCAGTAGTTCCTGAGATTAGCGCGTTCAAACAAACAAACAAACAAACAAACAAACAAACAAACAAACAAACTCTTCAGCTTTATAATATTAGTATAGATAATAAATACAAAAGTAATACACCGTCTCTGCGGTCTATTGGTTAGACCAACGATCTCAGATCCTAAGATCTATGGGTCGATTCTTATCCAACCATCGCATCCCACCACGAAGTCATAGTTACCTCGATGAAGTCAGCGACGTTCTCGCACACGGTCTGCAGCAGGCCGTTCTTGACCGCGTTGTAGGACACGTCGATCACGAACACCACCGCCGGCGCGTTCGGCAGCGTGTTGTTCTATAGCCAGGAGGAAACAATCAACATTTGCATACTGCGTCTCACACTCATACAGTGCTAGGGGCACTGTATGAGTTCCCGTAATGAATACAGCAACGATATCGTAGCGACTTAGTCGTTGAAACTATTTTCGTATTCACAACCGACAATAGAGCCGATTTTAAACTCGTTCGAACGAAGCTCCAACCAACCGTATCTAGATCTACCGTATACGGTTAGTTGGAACTTCGTTCGAACGACTTTAAAATCGGATGTTAGTATGAAAATGGTTTTAACGCCTAAATCGCTACGATATAATAATAATAATAATAATAATCATTTATTGACCAAAAACATTAACAATTTAAGTACTTAAGTCTATAAATCAATGATCTGCTTATATATTTAAAAATGTAGCATCTGTTGCCGAACTAGGTAGTAACCTGTGTTTCAGCATACAGCGCCTCTTGCCTCGTAGTAGGTAGGGTACATTTATTTATAAACTACAGTACATAGTACAATTTTGGTTCATATCTTATAAACTAATAAATCAATGAAACTAATAAATAGTAAAAGTACTTTGGACAGTCCTCTCTGTGTATTTGATGTGAATGAGTGGGTGTATGTGAGAGGGTGAGTTTGTATGTTGTGTGAATATTTATTATAATTCATTATGGATTCTGTACTATTATTATTATTATTTTTAATATAAAATAACGATTTTATTATGGTATCGTTATGGTATTTTTTGTTATGTGAATCGGGGAATAGTTCCACAGAATATTTATTTATTTATTTATTTATTTTAATATCAGCGCCTTGGCACGACCATTTCGATTGCATAGATTAAAAATGTAAAATGTCAAATGTTCAAATAATTTTTAACGCAAATTTTGTTGCGAACAAATTACAAAAACACAAATGTTGAAAAACTTCCACGAGCAGGATTTGAACCTGCACCCTTCTGACATACCGGGTCAGGTGCTCTTCCAATTGAGCTATCGTGGTTTTAACCAGCCCGCCGAAATTATTCAACACTTTTTCTTTGAAAGCCAAAGGCGCCCATTCGATGTCAACAACTACCCGTCACTAACATCCGATCATAATATTTTTACAAATATTAAAGATCAGTTAAGAAGTAGGCAAGCTATTTATAAAATGTTTAAATAATTTTTAACGCAAACTTTGTTGCGAACAAATTACAAAAACACAAATGTTGAAAAAACTTCCACAAGCAGAATTTGAACCTGACATACCGGGTCAGGTGCTCTTGTGGAAGTTTTTTCAACATTTGTGTTCATGTAAAATGTCAGTTATGTTAAGCTGTTATAGATGCTCTGAAAAAAAAAATATCATTTCATTTCATTTACTTGTAACTACGGCAAAAAACAATGCAACAGCTTTTGGCAAAACATGTAATTATATCTCGATAAAAAATGGTTTTACTCCAAATTTTGGGCATTTGGCAAAATTCAACAGATAGTTTCTTCGCCTTACCTTAAACCTATCTGCTTTAGCACAAAACGATAGCTAAAGTTATAGACAATGCTTAAAACTGATGCGGTCACTTTTTAGCTTACATTTTAAGACAGAGACACAATAGTTCAAAAGACGTATTTAGCCATTGTTCAACTTTAAACACTGTTTTGTAAGACAAGGAAAAGTGACTCAAATTTAGACCGATAAAATAGACTCCAAATGCTATATATGCCTATCTTAACTCAATTTTTATTTACAAACAAAGACAATAACAAGATAATTAATGAAACTACTTAAAATTAAACTTATAAAAAACTATAAACTACTACTAACTATAAATAAAAAAATTGCCCCAAATCATCCCCACGAGGCAGAGTGCCCAGTAAGCTGGCAGCATTGCCGTTGGATAGCAATGCTTATACGCTCGGCTGCCCCATTTCAAAACCTAGTAAGGAACATTTTTTGTAAAAAGAGGTTTTTGCATTAATCTTCCAAATATTGTAAGTCCCTACACAATACAAAAACACCAGTATTGATATCTAAGATATAAACATAGATATTGAAGCAAATATATATAATATATAAAATAAAAAATAAAAATAATATAAAATAAAATTGTAATATACACATAAATCAATACATCAATAACATTTCATGTTTCGTATTTTATATATTATACAACCGAAAGATTTTTTCTTACCCAAGATAAATATTTTTCGAAGGCTAACCTATTTTACGTTTATACGCTCTCCTGTAAAATTTGCTTTTAGGTCCTTACTAGGTTTTGAAATGGGGCAGCCGCGCTGGTCCAAGTAGCTGCTAGCTCTAGGGTCCCGGGTGGTTGTGGTGGTGTTTCTATAAAATTTGTAGAAACCACCCGGGACCTACATTAGGTCCATGGGGCCCGGGTGCTCACAAACTTTTTAAACATATTCCTATTTAAACTGTATACCATAAATAATTATATCATAGTATTATTAAAGCAGTTTATATGCGAATAAGAATAAGGATTCTAAAATTTCCAATTATCTTTATTCTCTGTTTTTGTAAACTATATATATTGTCGATCATATCTGTCGCAGGCGCACAAAAAAACTACGCTATCGCTTGTCGTTTATAGCCGACTGCGGGCCCAAAGGAGGTGGTACCAACTCACCCTGCAGTACTCCTTGGTGGCGACGATCTCGTACGCGCCGAGCCCCATCTCGGCCGGCATGCGCCCGTACTGCTGCATGCTATTTATGTACTGCGTGTACTCCATCGGCACTGGACAGGCAAGAATTAACCTTATTATTAAAGAGATAAGGCAGATCATCATCAGCAGATTTTATGTCCCCAGTGCTGGGGCGAGCCTTCTCTATGGATGGATAGGGAAAACGGGTTATAAACCACCACGCAGGTCCAGTGCAGTGCGGTTATCAACGACTGCTAATGCAGCCGGGAGGACCAACGGCTGCAACGTGCTTTCTGAAGCATGGAGAAGCTCGAGATGAAAAATAAGATTTGGTCACCCATCCGATGACCGGTCTTTGCGAAAGTTGCTTAACCTCAGTAATCGCAGACCGGACGCGTTAACCACTGCATCATCGTGCTTCTTGTTATGGCAGATATCTCACTGTATTATTGTTATATGTACGAGAACTAACTTTATTATTACAAGGTAGAGGTCGATTTTTCCTTGTACTAGTGTACAAGGAGAACCGCACACACGAAAATCGACCTTACTTATACAAATCCAGGGTTGATTTCTCCTTGTTTAATCAGCTTCAAAATAATCTGAGGGTTCAAACTTACTAAAATATCTGAACATTTGACTATGTGCTGCGTGTGTACTCTTATGGCACTGCACAGGCGAGAATTGATCTTCTTAATACATTGTTAGGATCGACCTTTCCTTGTAATGTCAGCGTCAAAAGATCTGAGCTGAGTTCCGAGTCCAATTGTAACAAAATATCTGATTATTTGACAAAAAATCAACCTTATTACAAGATGTTAGTTTCACTTCAATTTGTATTCAGACTTCAATCAGAAGCGTACCAATTCCTCCCGCCATTACAGTTAAAAAAAAACAAAACAAAAAGACGTCCCTACACATTTGGATAAAGAACAAAATATTAAAGTTGTTGTGCACTGATAAAAAAACATATTTAAAAAAAATTTAATCTTGCCGGTAATTTCTAAATTCTAAGTGACATGAAATACGATATGAAATATTTTGTGCAATCTTGACAATTAGTTTTGACTCTTACTCCATGGTATTAAGAGTTACATTGTCTGTGCGTTTATTGTATACCCTCACCTTCCGTAGTAGCTTTGCAGAAGGCGCATTTAAAATGTCTGCCCGCATCAATAAACTTCATATTCGGGCACATGTAGGCCTTACAGCGGCTGCAGCGCACCGGGCCCATCGTCGTCGAGTTGGTGAGCGCCGCGAAGTCCAGCAGCGGCGGCTCCAGCTCCGAGCCTACCGTCTCCGCCATTGGGCTCAACTGGGGAATGTTATAAAATGAGCACCAAGAAACATGGACACTGAATAAAAATACAGTGTCTAGTGATGATGTCAACGATGAGTTTATGATCCGTTGTTTATTTTAAGCCGGGTCTCCTGCGACACTGTTTTGTGTTTTCTAACACCTAACATCAAACATCTAACAAAATATGGGCGTGGCCTAACTGTTTTGTTAGCTCAAACAAGCAAACATGTTATCCGAGGCGGACGGAAAACATCCCCGTGTTCGCGTGTGGGGGGAGGGGTAATTTCATTTCGTCGTTACTTGCGATGGTGCATTGTGTATAAAAACTATTTCAGCATTTATTTTGTCTCTTTTTTTTACGTTTGTGTGACGTTGTCAAAACTATATTAAATTAAAACAATATTAAGGCCCGATTTTTCAATCCTCAGATAAGTTTTATCCAACGAATAATATTGTGATTGTGGCATATTTTCTAAGGATAATTTGTTATTATGTCAAAATAATTCAATGAATAAATTTTAACTGACGATTACGTCTTCTTCGTCTGAAGTCATTTTGTCGAGTAGGTAGATGTTTGTTAGATGTTCGTGTTTTTAAAGTCGCAGGAGACTACAATGTTTTGCTAACATGTTTTGTTATTTTAGGCGCAGGAGACACGCCTTTATAGATACAAAAAACATAAAAAAAATTTAAAGTGATTAGAAAATATAATGTTAACATTGGTACATCACATTTAAAAGAATATGGTTGCAACATAGGTTGTATTCAATTGTAGTGATGACTTGATTTCAATGATGGAGGCCTTTGCCCAGCAGTGGGACAGTATATAGGCTGTTTACTTTACTATAGGTTGTAAAAAAATATGTTTATTTTATAAAATTTCATTCAATTTACAATTAAAATGTTTTAAATCAGTAATAAAATAAATGTACAATACATTTACTAAGGTTACATACAAAAATACATATACATGCTACTGTGAAGTAAATTAATGCGTAAGTTTAGGTCTTTTCTATTTTTATTCACATGGTAAAATTTTATAAGTAGTTTTTTTAAGATAACCAACTAAATAAAGTAACAATCGACTCACCACCAAACAGAAAGGCATTGAAGTCTGCTTTAGCAAATCCGCCGTCACCGGCACGCTGTACATTGAACTTCTAATGTATCGGGGGCCTAAAAACAAATAATTTAATTACTCTTTACATATTATCACAAAAACACCAACTTTTTAAGATTTCTTTTATAAAAACGGTCATAAATTAAATTAATCTATTTCAATTATTTGTTTTATTGCCAACTAAAGATACTAAATTATTTTGTGATCTACAATATAATAATGCTTAAAATAACATAATAAATTCAAATTTCTTTATTTTGTGAAACATAGGTATGATATGCGGTCTTACACAATCACATCAGAATGCTTCTCTTGAAGCAGAATTTTAATATATTTAGTATGCTCTTGCACACTAAATATATTAAAATTACGGTTATTAATTATGCAATTCTCATTATTATTATTTTCAATAATTATTTTTTCATAGGTTTATTCATAATTTATAACTGACAACTAATAGTTATTATATTTGATGTAATTTATCATGTACAAATTATTCAATTAAATAGCAATAATTTTTATATTGTTGAAATAATAACGTTCTTCATTAATGTAATTGTCACAAGTGCAAGTTGAGAGTGAGATAGCACTTACTAGCGTTGCCCTTGTCGTCGACCACGAAGTCCGTGGTAACCAGCGGCGGCACCAGACCCTTCTCGTTGGTGACGAAGATGCCACCGCGGTTCTGCTGATCGTCTGCCATCACTTGGATCTGTACGCAATGTATAAAGTTTAAACTAAAGCCAAGCAGAGCGGGTTGTACTTTTTCAATGGGTTTCAATCTTAAAGTTCAAATTACTGTAGCTGTTTCTTTGTAATTGCCTTACACTCTTTGTCAGACAGTTTTCGTAGTTGGTTCCGCGTCGTACGTATGCACATACATTCATGTGCGATCTAAGATACACAACACAAGAGTAGAGCAATTTTTTGTATTGGCGATGCGTTGTATCAATATGGACATTCCCGAAATGCCGGTATTAGAAATATTGTCGATAAACAATTTGAATGCTGTAGCAAGAGACAAAAACGCAGGTGCGTCCTTCTATTGGCGGTGCTCGCTATTGTATTATTTTGTTTCCAAAAGCCGTGTTGCACGGCAAAATCGTGCGGCAACATAGCGCGTTTGCGCAATGGAAATTGGCAACGCGTCGCTAATATACTGCACTACTAATACGTTTCTAAGTCTTCTTTTATCATGTTTATAGAAAAAAGTTTCAGTTTCAGAAAAAAGTTTCAGAATCTCGCGGAATGTCCATATTAACATCAACGTTTACGGTCAATGAACCTAAATAGCTCTACCTACTCCGATCACTGCTTATAACACGTTATGTATGTACATATTATGTACACTCTTTGTTGCCTGGAATAAATAAATCTATTCTATTTTATTCTATAAAGATATTAGACTGCTTCTGTGGTCTAATGGTTAAGACCACCGGTTTAGACCCAGAGGTCCCGGGCTCGACTCCCAGCGGGTACATGTTTGTGTTCTCGGTTAGGTTGGTGGTTGGGCTTGTTTGCCCGCCTGGCTAGCTATAACCATCTTATCTAAATATGTCGCCATAACATCAATGTTTGTAGCATTGTTGTGTTCCGGCAGCTAGAGATAAGATAGCTAGTGCCTCACTTTTTGAGGATCCAGGTGAAGTGCGCTTCCACCAATTGGCCTTATCATCACTTAACATCAGGTGAGATCAAGGCACTGTGCTTACCCACAAATATAAAAAAAAGTAAGAAATATATAAATCGGTAGATGGCTGGCTATATTGGTACTTAGCATACTAAATGAAAAACTTTTAAAACTGAAAGTAAAACAAAAATGTTTGCTCACCGGACTGGGCATATTATCAGGATCGAGTCTCTTCTGCGGCGGCTGCTGGAACTGTTGCCCGGGGTAACTCGGCTGCTGTCCTGGAAACGGCGGCTGCGGGGGGTAGCCCGACTGCGGTTGCTGCTGGTAGCCCGGGGCAAACTGCGGCTGGGCCGGCGGCATGCCGGGGTAAGGCCGTTGGAGCGGCGGCGGCATGTGTGGGAGACCGGACATCGGCGTGTACTGGTTCATTTGCTGAGGCTGAGGAGGCATACCAGGCTGGGGAGGCAAGCCAGGCTGTTGAAACTGTGGTTGCTGAGGCATGCCCGGTTGCGGTGGTAGCCCTGGCTGTTGTGGCAAGCCAGGTTGTTGGGGAAACCCTGGCTGTTGTGGCAACCCAGGTTGTTGTGGAAACCCTGGTTGCGGCGGTAGTCCGGGCTGCTGGGGCATTCCCGGTTGCGGGGGTAGCCCGGGCTGCTGAGGCATTCCCGGTTGCGGGGGTAGACCGGGCTGCTGAGGCATTCCCGGTTGCGGATGTGGTCCGGGCTGCTGGGGCATTCCCGGTTGCGGGGGTAGACCGGGCTGCTGAGGCATTCCCGGTTGCGGATGTAGTCCGGGCTGCTGAGGCATTCCCGGTTGCGGATGTTGACCGGGCTGCTGAGGCATTCCCGGTTGCGGGGGTAGTCCGGGCTGCTGAGGCATTCCCGATTGCGGATGTAGTCCGGGCTGCTGAGGCATTCCTGGTTGCGGGGGTAGACCGGGCTGCTGAGGCATTCCCGGTTGCGGTGGGAAGCCAGGTTGCTGAGGAATCCCTTGTTGTGGCGGGAATCCAGGTTGTTGGGGTTTGCCCGGTTGCATTGGTTGCTGCTGAGGCAGCATTCCCGGTTGCGGAGGTAGTCCAGGTTGGGAAGGCCCACCGTACTGTGGCCCTGACCCTGATGGTGGCATACCAGGGTGTTGCGGTTGACCTGGTTGCCCTGGTAATCCGGGTTGACTTAGCCCAGGTTGGCCAGATTGCGGAGGAAAACTGAGTTGTCCGATATGCCCAGGTTCAGATCTTGGTGGTGGTATTGGTCCAGGTTGTGAAGTTGGCGGTCCTGATGGCCCTTGTGGAGGCAATCCAGGCTGGCCAGGTTGTAAAGGCATACCCATGTGTGGTGGAAGACCAGATTGTTGTGAACCCTGAGATTGAGGAGGCATTCCAGGTTGGAAGCCTGGTTTTGGTTGGCCAGGTGGCATACCGGGCTGTCTGCCTATTGGTCCCGATGGAAGACTCTGCGTGTGTGGGGGAACTTGCCCATGTCCTTGAGGCTGACTAGGTTGACTCATTGGTGGCCCTTGGGGCATTGAAGTAGGAGGTCCTTGAAATTGGTTTGGCGTCTGACTTGGAGGTGGAATTTGTCCGAAACCTTGTTGAGGTGGCTGGGGACCTGATGTTGGTGCTGGCTTTTGCTGCATTAGATGTGGCATAGGCATATGGGGGGCGCCACTGACGGGTGGACGTCCAGGCGGCATTTGACCTTGCTGCCTTTGGCCAGGGGGTAATTGACTTGGACCAAAGTTAGAGGTAGGTGGAAAGTTGCCTCCGGGCGGAAGCTGACCAGGAGGTAACTGTGATGTAGGAATGTTGGGGAAACCTGGGCCGTTTACGTTCATTGACTGCATCTTTTGGGACATGTCGTTTTGATCAAAGGGCTTGGGTGGCATCTGTGGCCCATTTGGTGGCATCTGGCTGTACACATTCGCATTTTGTACTCCGTTAAACTCTTGAGAGGTTGGAGGGAAGCCTAGAGGATTGCTTGGTGCATTGTTGTTCTGCCCAGGCGGTAAGTACTGTGGATTCATCATCTTGCTGGAAGCCAGACAACCTGAAATGGTTGATTGGATGAACATTAAACAATTTTATAAAACACATTGGTTTAATCACATAATAATTTTAATTGTTTTCTAATTTATCTATGTCCTTAGAAACATTAGTTTCGTTACAATACTACTTATTGCCTTAAAACATAACATCTGAGTTACATCTGCTATGACACATACTCAGTACAGTTTAGAGTAAAAGTTGATAAATGAAACCGGAAAACCAATAAAATCAAAAGATAAACTTAACTAGGTATATAACATAAGTTCATAATTGCCCCATAACATGGCATAACGTGCCGGGTCAGGTGCACTACCAACTATGCTAGTGGTGTCATGGGGTGCGGGTTCGAATCCCGATAGTGGAAATTTTTTAACACTTTATCTTTTTTCAAATTGTAAATTGTCTGCAACAATATTTGCGTAAAATTATATGTAAATAATCATAAGTTCATAAGTACGCACGTTGGCAGACGTGACAGTGTCCTACAAAGACATTGGGCATCCGCCCTAATACATCCCCAGACTGAGTCCATGTATCAAATTAATAATATTTAAATAATATTTAAATTTTAATGTAATAATCGATATGTGTTTTGATCTTTAGTAATACAGTTTTAAGTATCTGTTCACTAACAATTTATGAGTTTCTTATCCGGATTATGTATATAATAAAATTAATAAATAATAAATGACAGTGAATATATACATACTTTTGTTGGTATTTGTGGTATTCTAATTTAATCATCCGACTCATACTGTTGACTTCACAAAATTTTAAGTAGTAATTTTCTGTAAAACTATTTACTATGTGAAAATATGTATGTAGGTAGTAATAACATGATCAACAGTTTTTAATCTAACCTAAATCTAAATCTCAATGTAAAACTCACAAAATTACAATTTTAAACCTGGGGCCAGGTGTAGAAAAGGGGGCCCCAAAAAATAACACAATTTTTTTTCACGAAATGGCAAAAATCATACCTTTTAAAAAATATTTTTTTAGAAAATTTCAAGCGCTAGTGTTGCCCTGGCTCGCTTTGCAAGCCTTCGCTACGTGTAGGTCACAAGACTATCCTAACCTAACCTAGTTGTCCCCGTCACCACTACATAGTTACAAAATTTTCTCTCCATAGCTCCATACAAAATCATCTAAAAATAAAATTTTACAAGTCTTAGCTCCATACAAAACATGATCGAAAAACCCCCTTTGCTACACCCTAACCAAAAACTGTTGTAAAGGCATACAATCTATACTACAATTACTACTACAGAAAAAAAGCATTCACTAAATAAAAATAAATAACTAAGAAAGTTATTGCTGACAGTGCTATTAGGCAAATGAAATAGAGAGCAGTGTTTTGTTAACTAAATATAACAACAAACAAACAATTCTAGGACTAATTTAACAAAAAAGCTGACATTATTTAATCAAACAATATTATGTAGTGAAAGAAACAACTTTCTAAAGCAGTTGTGTTGATAAATTACTACCATGATGATTAAAACCATAGTAACTAATGATATATTATCATAAAAGAGCTGGAATTGTATAATTTGTATCTTTAATAGATAAGGGCTTGTATAGAGGTCCTTCTTCCAACATCATTGTACCACTTATTTATGGTTAACACAAGAAAATTTATTCAACTCTATCAAGCAAAGTGAAGTGGCTGAATGCAACTAATCATTTTCTTATATGAGAAGTTTTTATTTAATAATTAGGTAAAACAAGTCTGAATGTACTAATTACAATACACAGAACATTCACAAAAAAAGGAGATGCACATACAAAAACTAGTAAGGTTAGGTAGTACTTACGACTTTGTTTTAGTTATTTTTCAATTTATTTAAGTAAGTAAACCGATAAATTCAGAACTATCCGCAAAATTGTAACGAAGAAATTTTGACAGCTGCCATGTAACTTTGTAATTAGCTTTCACGCGACAACAACACTTGTCCCAACACAATTTTTGTTAGTAATGATTTATGAACTTATATCTCGAAATACTTACAGCTTCAAATTTATTTAATAACGAAATACTGCAAGAAAAAATATAAACAAGAACCACAAATCACGTAAACCCTCTGGGCCACGTATTCTGACAGGCAGGGTTGTCAGTTGTTCCCCGCTTATGTGGAACTTTTGAAGTTTCACTAAGACAGCGTGAAACGGAATGTAGCTTTAAAACTTGAAGAAGCATTTTTCATAATACTGGGAAAGTTAAAATACTTTTCTATATTACAAAATGTATATTTCATCAGATCACTGAAACAAAAACGATTGTTAAATTATATCAATTAAACATTTTATTTGTTTTGCATACAGAACTCTGCTTGTAACGAATAAGTTATATTTATCATGGCAATGTAAGCAATGAAATGTCACTAAAATATGTAACTTACAGATATAAGCGTTATTTGTTCTTCGATAAGGTCTACAGTTCATAAATATATTGTAATATTAAAAGTTGCATGTAATAATAATGATCAAATTATTTTTATTTTACTGTAATTTTGCTCTACTACTACGTTTAGGTTAAAAAAATCAAAAAATTTGTAGTGTTTTTTCCAGTAGCGGTATGCTATGTAGAGTAAACTAAAATTTTAGGAACAGA
This sequence comes from Eudonia mercurella, assembly GCA_963082485.1. Taxonomy (NCBI): domain Eukaryota; kingdom Metazoa; phylum Arthropoda; class Insecta; order Lepidoptera; family Crambidae; genus Eudonia; species Eudonia mercurella. Next base: position 11,611,809 of record OY720048.1, read on the forward strand.
ATGAAAACTACTAGTTAGCAGAACTTAAAAACTACCACTCATAACAGAAGGGAATGGCGTGACATGGAGGAGGCCCAAAAACGTTTAACACCTACCTACTACATTAAATCTCTTTGAGGAGGCCTAAGCCTAGCAGTCGGTAGATACGGAATGAAAATGATGATGATGATGAAAGACTGAAATCAGTTGCTGACCCCTTAATTTTGTATGATTGAAAGAAGAAAAAGGCCGATTACTGGTTCGTTTCAGTTATGGTGCCTCTACTCTAGTTTGTGGTTTCTTTGCCTTTATAGTTGGCAGTGACCATGCCCAAACCTGATCCGTAATAAGCTCATTTCTTGAAGATCCCAAGGTCGTAACAAAGATAGTTGAGAATTCCAGGTATAGTGTGCTTCCACCTTTAACCTTATCATTATTTATTACAGTAAAGCAGAAAGTAATTAAAAAAATATAGCCTTGATATATTTTTTTAATTACTTTCTGCTATATTACGGAAGGCATCATATGATGCCAAAAGCAAAATAAATGATATACCTTAATTTAATACATTTAAAGATTCATTTACAACCACACACAAACGCCTGGTCGGTTAAATGGGTTAAAAGCCGGCAACGCGTCTGCGATTGCTCTGGTTTTGCGGGTGTTCATGGGCGGCGGCGGGCGGTGATAGATAACTCTCCATAAGGTGACCCGCCTGCTTGTTTGCCTCCTTCTTTTATAAAAACAACAACTTATTTCTGCCGGAACACAAACATTACTAACATTTTGATATGGTAGTAACATATAAAAAAGGTGGTGGGTGTGAGCGAGCATCAGACATGCAAGACAATCGCTACGCTGCCCTTCGCGACTGTCTAAAATTTCTTACCTATCACGTGACCTACAGGAGTAGGGCAGCTAGTATCCTCAATCATTTGAATAATAGTGTAAAAATTTGGTGATCATTTATCCATTTTGAGAAGCAAAAATAATATTTGTACAATATATACAATTATTGTACAAATAGTATATTTTAGAACCCTTTTTATAAAGGCATTTTATTTTGAGTCATTTAATTTATTTGGTACTTAGGCTTAGGGTCTAAAAAATATTTCTGGTGAGCGTTTAAATTATACCCTTAAAAATAATATAAGTACACACAATAATACATAAAATATATAATTTAATAAACAATACATCTATGTTCATTAACTATTTCCGATTTTTTTTCATCATCATCAGCTCATTTTATATGTCCCCACTGCTGAGGCACGAGCCCTCCCTATGGATGGATAGGGAGAACAGGCCGTAAACCACCTCGCGGGCCTAGTGCGGATTGGTGATTGTTAGCGACTGCTAATGCAGCCGGGACCAACGGCTTTACGTGACTTCCGAAGCACAGAGGAGCTCGAGACGATAAAGTTTTGGTCACCCATCCACCTTTGCGAAAGTTGCTTAACCTCAGCACTCGCAGACCGGGCGCGTTAACCACTGCGCCGGCGCCGTCGTGCTCCTCGATTTTTTTTTTAAACATTTAAAGGTAATTTGTATAAGCGCCTGATATCATGCCAACAGCAATGCTTATTGCGGTGTTTTGCTCAACAACAAATAGATATCACGTGCCCCGGGGAATGTTATGTTTGCCTGATAAATAAAAGTAGTTATATTACTCAGGATCCTACAGCAGCTTTTTACCGAAACAAAAATCTTTAGAATCGGCCATCTAGATTTTATTATCTACCGTTTTTTATGACCCAGGGATTAGTCCACGCATGGTCTGTGGTCCACACCCATGGATTCACCATTTACGGAAACCGGCTACTAGAGGGGCGGTATGGCTATGTACTTGTTATATACAATATTTTCCCCTATTTACATGTTAATGTAGAAAAGTAAAAAACTTGTCAAGACCACCATAAGAGGACTATAGCAATATCTTACCTGAAAAAAACTGCGAGCATATAACGGCATTTGATTACAGGAGGAAGGATGCGTCGCGAAAGCCGTCAAGAAATCCACAATAGTAAGTTATAATAATAATTCTAATCTCAAAGTCAGGCTACTGACACACTATTGAGACGTCATTGAATTAGCAGGCTTGCGGCCCAGTTGGCAAAAACAGTAGGTAGTACCTAAAATGTTGAATTATGAACTCCCCATACAAAAAGATGGTATACCTACTTGTAGCTTAGGCTTTTCGTTTGAAGCCTGTTCCAGACGAAAAGAGATAATTATAATCATACAGTTACCTTTTTAAGGTTCCGTAGCCAAAAAACGGAACCCTTATGGATTCGTCATGTCTGTCTGTCTGTCCGTCCGTATGTCACAGCCACTTTTTTCCGAAACTATAAGAACTATACTGTTGAAACTTGGTAAGTAGATGTATTCTGTGAACCGCATTAAGATTTTCGCACAAAAATAAAAAAAAACAATAAATTTTGGGGGTTCCCCATACTTAGAACGAAAACTCAAATTTTTTTTCATCAAACCCATACGTGTGGGGTATCCATGGATAGGTCTTCAAAAATGATATTGAGGTTTCTAATATCATTTCTTTGTAAACTGAATAGTTTACGCGAGAGACACTTCCAAAGTGGTAAAATGTGTGCCCCCCCCCCCCCCCCCCTCCTGTAACCTCTAAAATAAGAGAATGATAAAACTAAAAAAAATATATGATGTACATTACCATGCAAACTTCCACCGAATATTAGTTTGAACGAGATCTAGTAAGTAGATTTTTTTTTAATACCTACGTCATAAAGTACGGAACCCTTCGTGCGCGAGTCCGACTCGCACTTGGCCGGTTTTTACAAAACGTGGCAACATACCATCTCGCAAGATGGCTTTATCATAACAATATAAATGGCGAATTAAGAAAACCCCAAACCTCTTAAATCTACTGTCAGGTGGTGTTTTTAATTCGCCATTTAATTATGATTTAATTTTTAGGGTTTCAAGAGACTGTAACATATGTCAGGTCAGGGGTGACATTAATGATAGAATATTTCATCATTTATATGTATGCTAGTCATGGTGACTAGGCAGGTCGTCTTCAAGGATGAAGGTATTGAGGACCATACCTACATGAAACGAATGAATCTTTAATTTTCCATGTAAGACATTCCGCTATTTCGTGAGCTCCACGTTAGCTTTCAACGAGACCTGGAATGGCGATCTAGGCACGCCCCGTCAACTGCGCAAGCGTACTGAAACATTCCTAGTGATGTGTCGATGTCTCGTTACCGACAAGACAGCAATCAATTACTACCAAAAAATGATTTTATACGCCATATAATTATACGTTATTTAAAATTAGAAATTTTAATTTTAATTCTCATCGTCTGTCGTCTGCTTCAATTACATTATACTGTCATTACCTACTACTGCCTGATCGAATGGCTAACAAAACTCGCACTAAGCTCTGGATCAGGAAACTTGCTAGATTGCAACCTATACGCATCTAGTTATTTATTTTTACCTCGATCTTGCCTGATGGTGAGCGTAGATGAGGTCTACGATGGAGCGAGCTGCCCCAGAAGATGCTTAAGGCATTCAGGGGGTCGACCGCCTAACTCTCTCGCTATCGATCGCTTTGAAGGCAAGGCGAGGAGGAGGCGTCATCTTGTCGTTTCGAAAGCAATATGAATTCGATATTATATTAGAAAGCGAGGCGAGGGCCTCGCTTTCAAAGCGATCGAAAGCGAGAGTGTTGGGCGGTTGGGGGGCTGGTTATAAGTTTTTAGGAACACGGACGATGGCAGAGAATTCCACTCCCTGCCAGTGCGCAGTAAAAATGATGACATGAAGCGCTTAGTGCGACATAGTGGCTTAAACAATAGCTTAGCAATAACATGATAGGTAATCATTTAATCATTCTAGGTAGGTACTACGAAATGTAACTTGCGAACATTAGGGTGCTCGTTAATTTTCCCTTATTAGGTATAATATCTTTACGTTCGAGCCATTGAAATAATATAAGTACCTATATTTCTTTAGCCTTTATAAAAGTATCTCTAAAGTCAAAGTCAAACATTTTTATTCAAATAAACTTACGAAAGGTGCTTTTGAATCGGCCAAACATTTTTTTACCTACCAAAAAGAAAACACGTACAAAGGAAAAACTACCTGCGCGGCAACCTTCTATCTATGTTATGTATGTATTACGTAAGAAAGAAAATCAGGAAAATAAAACATAAATGAACACAATAAGAAAATATGAACTCAATCTCACATTAGTACCTAATTCAATACGAATAATCAATTATCGTCGATGACGTAAATACCAAAATTCATTTGATTCTCTACACCAGCGCATCACTACCCTCCGATCCAACCCCTCGCCCCTATTGATCTGAACCATGAAAGCCTAATTTTGCTTGTTTGCTCTCTCAGTACCTTTGTTAAAAGGCGTTTAACACCACACTGACCTTTTAGATATTAACTCTTACATCAACCACATAAAAGCTACTATTGTCCAGCAATTGGTGGTGTTTACGCGTTTTTATTAGCACTATCGAAATACTCCGGGCTATAATAAGATATGCGACTGTATAACGTAACAACAAGGTTATAAGGTCTATTTAAAGAAACTTGGGACCTTCCATGATATTTCCAGGACTGTGGATGGGAAAAAACTTTCAGCTGAAAATGTGGATCTTTTTCTGATTTAGTTGTGAAAATGTGCGGATTTTCTAGAATGGGATTTGGTAACTTTGAATGGCGGCGTACGGGAAAGTGTTTCCGGAAGTACCTTTGAGGTTCTATCGATGTTCTACGCTTGGTGATTAATAAACCATCTGCAAAGTATATTTGGATAAAAATCAATCAGGTGAGCTTAGACAGAGTTAATACCTAGTTTCTTTATTGAAATACATAAGTTTTTATTTCCTCTTTACATAAGAATGTCATTAATTGTGAAAATGTAATGTGAACCTGTGACCCATTCCTACGAAGAGTGAGGGAATAATACCTTCATTTATTTATATTTAGTTATGAGTTCTAAAATATAGTTTAAAAAAACCCTGTTAAACCAAAAAACTTTCATTCAAATCAGTGCATAAATGACGAAGCTATTACCATATGGTACGACCATATGGTCGCGCATATTACCTGTCCTTCTATATCCTATGCTATCTATTAACATATGGTAATAAAAATAAAAATGTACCTGCAGACGAATTTATATCTTTTTTCTATCGGTAAAAAAAAAATTTTGGAATAAAATAAGTTTTTTTGTCACTATGTGCTTGTAAACGTTTAGATTTAATAAACAAATAAATATTGGTTTGTTTGTAAAATTTAAACTCTTTTTACATTAAGTAGGTACTTACTGAATAATTTAACATCCAATAATCTTTTCTAAACCATTTAGATTCATACCTATAAAGGCACAAGGATAGGTCGCCTCATAGATTAGGTCTTGAATTATTGATGCAATAACAAAGAATCATCAAAAAACATAAAAAAAATATCTAGATAGTCTCTAGGTAGTAGGTACGTAGGTACATAAATACAATTCAACGTTACACTTTCGAATAATAAAAATGTAGAATAAACGCGAGTAGTAGTAAGTATTTCATAGTACTTAATATAAGTTTCTTAACAATTTATCAAAAAGGTAATGTATCATAGGTAGGTCGTATTTTCAGTTTCGGTAATTTACATTAACTCGTAAATATCTTGAGAAATACGTACTTAGCGTTTAAAATTAAACTTTTTGAAATGTTGTGATTTCTAGGCGTAATTAATTAACTTATGATTGCTTAATGTAAAAAATGTTAAATTAAGAAATCCCATTCTTAAAACTTTTCCTGCTCACTATTCTACTGCTTGCAACAGTTTTATTGCAAAGCTTAGTAGAGATGCCGATTTTTTTTAAATAACTAAATTACTAAAAATTATATTAGACACAAACATTGTTCTGATCCCAAGGTAGATAAGTAGCTAAAGCACTTTTGTTATTGAAACCAGGTACACCGACTGTACCAACACAATTTAGAAAAGTTCGTTTTCGACATTGACCCGACCGCGAATCGAACCCGGGACCTTAGAGTTAGCGCCGCCCAAAATCTGGCGTGCAAGCTCTCGGCCACGAAGGTCGTAAAATTTTTAAATCACACTAATATTATAAATGCGAAAGTTTGTGTGTATGTGTGTGTGTATATTTGTTGCTTATTCACGCTGCAACGCTGGATGGATTTGGATGAAATTCGGCATACAGATAGTTTATAACCTGGATTAACACATAGATATTTTTATCCCGATATTCCCACGGGAACGGGAACCACGCGGGTGAAACTGCGGGCGGCCGCCAGTGTTTAAATAAACAACAAATTTTAGATTCCACAATGCTGTCGCTGTTGCTGCTCTGGGTGTTGCCGGTCTCCGCCGCCGGGAGCCCACAGAAGCCGAACCTGGACGCCATCTTGAACCGGCGCACTGACGTCTACATCGCCGGCTTCTTCCCGTTCGGCAAGGGGGTGGAGAACTCCAACACTGGTATCTATCTAAGTTGACATAGAAAAAAATCCCTGCTCGATTTATATACCCACTGACCACTGAGACACAATAATTATCATCAGCCTATCGGTCTCACGGCGGCGGCGGGCGCGACGGGGCTCTAAACTTCCCACATGAACTATAGCACTATAGTGGAAGGTTTGGGCCTCGACCTCTGGGTTAGATACTGCGGGTCTAACAACTAGACCACAAAGGACAGGTAAAAAAGAGGCAAATTTTTGTTACAAAAGTCTCTACGTCAATATTCTTTCGCTTAATCAGTGACTAGTCTGTCTAACCTCTGAAACAAGTTAGTTGCCCTTCACTTCCTCATTTTAGCACCGTTGGGTCATGGCTAGCCAGCCGACTTGCTATCAATTTATAGCAAGTCTGACTGGCTAGCTGCAGCAGCTCGCTGTGCGAGTTGCTAGGAATAACAACAAAATGGATGTTCCGAGCAGTGGGAGCCAAAGACCTTAGTACTGCTTGGCAGCAGAAATAGAACAGAGTTGCTTGTAGAGTGGGTGCCAATGTTCTGTGAACACTGCCGTAGGTCGAGGGGTGATGCCGAGCGTGAAACTGGCGCTGGACCACGTCAACGAGCACGAGTCGGTGCTGCGCAACTACAGGCTGCACATGTGGTGGAACGACACTGAGGTATGAGTAAATCAGCTGACAACTTCATAGTAAAATCTTTTTACTTTTTTACTGTCATGTACTTATCCCAAACTGAGACGACCAGCGACCACGTGATTTAGGAATTTCTTTCTCTTCCATTGAACCATTGACCCCAATTTACCTATTATCACCAATTGCAATTCAGTTGGACCTCTTACACCTCTAAGTGCTGATCAAGGAGACCTGAGAACAGGTTGAAAAGCGGGAACTTTTCCTTATCAACTTGCAGTTATAGTCTCTTACCTACGTATTATTGGGAGAATGGGAGCTTTGACATGAATTTGGTCATTCATCGATATTTTTTTCTAACAGCGAGAGTAGCCTTTTATTTCTTAAGTAGCCACCATGATCATGTGATCTCCTTTCAGTGCAACGCAGCAGTGGGAGTGAAGTCCTTCTTCGACATGATGCACAGTGGGCCGCATAAGCTGATGCTGTTCGGGGCCGCGTGCACGCATGTCACCGATCCCATCGCGAAGGCTTCCAAACACTGGCATCTGACGCAGGTATGGAACAACAGTCAAAGTTATTTTTTGAAAGGAATTCACAGAGTCACCGGGTTTATTGGCGGCAAGAAACATATGGTTTTTCAAGCGAGGCTTTCTAAGGTCACGACATCACGGAAGGAAGTCATGCCCCTAGAATACCTTACTAGATTATCTGAGGCGGTAGATCATAATGATGACTGCGGAATACCCAAGGGCATCTTAAAGGCTAGGATCTCCGCTCAGGGTGGCCGTGTCTTGTGGGTCCGACGATGTCAATACAACAACTGCATATGTAAGTACGAGAGTACCTTTTGTATGAAGTATTGATCATCCTGAAAATCCTCAACCAATAAATGCTGACAATAGTAGCTCGTTATCTTAACTTGGTCCTGCAGGCGTTTCTCTCTCCCACTTCTTCCATCTGTACTGTACTCGTACTGTCGATATTTTATTAATGAAATCAACTTTATCATTGTAATCCAGCTATCTTACGCGGACACCCACCCGATGTTCACGAAGGAAGCGTTCCCAAACTTCTTTCGCATCGTGCCTTCAGAGAACGCTTTCAACCTACCCCGCATCCGGCTGTTGCAGCACTTCAACTGGACCAGGGTCGGCACCATCTACCAGAACGAGCCCAGATATGCTTTGGTAAATATACCCACGCCTTTTTTTGGGAGGGCAGTATGGAACTAATCTTCATTCATTTCTTATTTATCCAGACAAGACGTCTCCACTACGCAAAAAGCAAGCGCTTGAATTTCATCTCCTAAGCCCTAACCTAAGCTGGTGAATTGTCAAAGTAGTTAAGTAGAATGAACGTGGAAGAATATTTCACCCATTAGCCTCAGCTTCCGAGGTGATGGTGATTCAAATAATGGTTCGTATTTCCAGGCTCATAACCGGCTTCTGGCTGATCTTGATTCCAATGGATTCCTGATTGAAGAAACACAGAGCTTCGCCACAGAAGTGAGAACTGCACTGTCCAAGTTGAAAGAGAAGGACGTTAGAATAATCCTGGGCAACTTCAACGAAACATGGGCAGTGAGGATCTTCTGTGAAGCCTACAAGTAAGGGTTTTAAAATGTTCTTGTAGTTCTTGTCGGTGTATAGTTTTGCAGTCACCACTATCCGAAATTCTTTTATTGTTCTCTAAAGTTTACGCGAACATTACACATTGGAATGAAACAACTTTTACGGATCTAGTCGCGTTTATTTTATAGGCATTAAGTAGTTTTATTTAATCAACTCATTATTTTACTTCTTTAAGAGACGACGTTCGGCTTCTCTATAAATTGTTCTTTATTCGCTCTCGGTCTTCATCTTCCTCTGTTCTTCCCATTAGTGCTAAAAGTCGATTTTGATTTTAATTATTCTTCGTTCCAAATATAGGTTGGAGATGTACGGTCGCGCGTACACCTGGCTACTGCTCGGCACGTACAGCAACAAGTGGTGGATGCGGCGCGCGCCGTGCTCCAAACGTGACCTGGCCGCCGCGCTCGACTCCACCATCCTGACCGACCTGCTGCCGCTGTCCACTACCGGCGAGATGACCGTCTCAGGGATTGTAAGTGGCATTTCTACGAGTATAACTACTCTCATTACTTTACACCATCATGGTTTTATCAAAGCCCTATCCGAAAAGAAGTTTGATTCTCCGAATGACTCTGACTCTCCTGAGACACTAGTCTTTGTGAACTAGAGTTTGACTCTCAGCGGTACAATGTACTTCACATTGGTGCTCGGTTTGGTTGGAGTAGGCTTTGTTCCAACTAAGTACGACTAGCATCATCACCATTTCAATAAACTCAAGATAAGCCTATGATTGAGGATCCTAGGTGAAGTGTGCGGTTACCTCTCTCCCTGAGCACCTGTAAATATAATGCTGTTCTTACTTCGGAGGACTTCTCTGTGCAAAATTTTCTTAAACATTCACGATCGAACTTTTATTTAGGTATGTCTAAACCTGTGATAACCTGTGATCTGTTTTCTTTCAGACCGCAAAAGATTACCAGGTCGAGTACGATCGAAGAAGGGGTTTAGAATATTCTAGATTTCACGGATACACTTACGACGGTACGTTTCAAACCACCGTGGGTGGTCGTGGTCCTTACATACACATTTTCACATATCTTTAAACTGAATTTAACACAATCATTACCATCTTCATTATTATGTAAGCAATGTTTGCAAAATGCAACGTACGTTTTTTACGACTGCTATCTAACCTACGACATCAACCGAGACCGACGGCTTCACATGCCTTTAGAAGTACGGAAGACCTCGAAATATTTTAGTTTGGTCCAGTATTGGGAAAGCGAAGTAACTGACAAGAACGCAGTAATAGAACTGATAGAAATCGTCTATCGTCTATTCTATCTTTAGTTCATTATGAACTTCATTATGAACTTCTTCTAGGTATTTGGGCTATGGCACTGGCGATACAAACGGTGGCCCAACGGGTGAAGCTGAAGTACAAGGAGAAGACTGTACAGGACTTCAGATACCGGGACAAGGAGTGGGAGCAGCTTTTCCTAGACGCGCTGAGCAACGTCACTTTCGAAGGAGTCACTGTAAGTCTAGTCTGTTCTTTACAAGTTATCAGCAATTTCAGATGAGTATCTCAGTTGTTTTAAGAGCCAGCCACATTTGCGGGCCAGGCACTCGTCTTTTAAACACAGCTGCACCCTCTTTGGTTTGCCCTCCTGCTTTTAAGCTAGAACACAAGTCATAATCGTTATTTTGGTATATATTCTGTGGTATAATAATCAAATATTGGCATTGTTGGTTTATCTCGAAACACAATAAAGAAAACAAACAATAAACAACGAGCGAAGCCACCTTGTTAATTGTAGATCAAACATGTACCTCTACATAAGCATGCAAATAGAGATGCAAGCAGCTAAAGGCGGTCCAGAATAGGTGTATGTCGTAGTAAAAATAAATTGAACAGTGTACTAATAACAAGTCTCATCATCTCACCTCATCAATCAGGTGAACTTGAAATAAATTTGACTTAACCGTATCCGGTTCAGGGTCCAGTTCGCTTCTACGACAACGAGCGTAAGGCTTCCATTCTGCTGAAGCAGTTCCAAGGTGACCAGGTGGGCGAGGTGAAGGTCGGGGAGTACTGTGCAGAGCGGGACCGCCTCGACCTCAGCAGTGGGGAGCCCTTCAAGTGGGTGGGCAGGTTGGTACCTCAAATTGAATATAAAAAATAAATGATTTTATTAAGTCCAATCCAAAGTACAAACGCCTACACATCCAACTATTCGAAAATGTCAAATTTCTTCAATAAATGTTCAACTGTATTATAGCACGGACATAAAGTCCAAAAAATATTGAACAAATTTGGCAGTTTGTGGTATTCTGATGCTCAGGCGTGGAGGCGTATGTACCTATCCAACAGATACTAATAAAGCTTGAAACAAATAATAATATAAACTTACTGAAAGGGTGATGATGTAACTTCTCCTCGCCTGGTGTTAAAAGCGCCTTTAAACCTTTCGGAGTCCTATACGAACCCTTTGTAATTTGGAGCTCTTCATTGAGACATTGGTTGAAGATACTGAATCGAAGAGTAGTTGCCCGGATTGCAAGAGTTTTGATCGTCGAACGACTTTTGACTTTAACTTTGACTTTCACTACTTGGTCACGTGTTCCCTGTTTACTACGCGTACGACATGAGTCTCTTCAAGGCGAGAGTGAACAGGCATTTTCTGTCTAAGCATGTACCACCTTAGGCCTCACCCTGCTCACCAACAAGCAGGTTGGTGGCAAAATGCTTAGGCTGTAATATACATAAAAAACCGACATAATTTCTACTAAAGTGGTAACCGGATCAACAAGGTCAAAACAGACAATTCTGAAAATTTTCACAACTAAATGCTACTAAAATTATTTTCCAATTTACAGCAGGAACCCTCCAAAGGATCGCACGCTGCGGCTGATCGAGCACACGCAGGTCAACATCACCATCTACTCCGTGTTGGTGTCCTGCTCCATCCTGGGCATCCTCCTTGCCACCGGCTTCCTGGCGATGAACATACATTACAGGAACCAGAGGTAGAGTTACGACTTCTTTTTTATAAAGTATCGTAATCATTATTATCATTATCATTAAATTAAATTTTCTGTGTGTTCAAGTGGATTCGAGAATGGTTTAGAATAGATTTACAATTGGACACGGGTGTTCTTAAGCGGACGAATGATTTGTTTGTTTTGTTGTCATGGAAACTGTCAAAGCGGTACGAAGTCCGCCGGTTAGCTAGTCCGCTATAAAATTCCTAATTTTTCCAGCAGCTGACTAAAAAGCTGATGATGATGATGAAACGTGTTACTGCTAGTTTAAACACCTATATCCTATCCTCATGAACAAAAACTTAAGGATAGATTAGGCCATAATGAACGACGCTAACCTAATGCTAGTTGATGAGTTTTGACGACTGCCATTTTAACACAACAACTAACTAATGAAGATAATTCAATTTAGGGCACCTATCTACTCACACGGTATTCCAAACTTACTTTGTATAATACTTTGTTAAAGACTTTGTATAGATAGTTACTTTATTTCCCGACGTTATGATAAAATTCCACTTTTAACGTCATCTTTAATACACTGTTGTAAATTATCTTTACAATTATATAAAGTGTACATAATAAAAAATATAAACCACTCAAAGACACATTAAAAATGGTAATAATCCCGAACCCGATTGTAATTACTCTTTAGTGTGAATTTTTTGGTTTTTCCCACAGGTACATCAAAATGTCCTCCCCCCATCTGAACAACTTGATCATCATTGGTTGCATCCTCACGTACCTGAGCGTGATCTTCCTGGGCCTGGACTCCAGCCTCAGCAGCATCGGTACGTGCCTCCAGGTCTTTCCGTGCCGTTGTATCTGTGTGATCCTCTATATTTCTGTGTTTACTCTGTCGAATGGATGGAAGGTAACTTCATGATCTCACCACATTTATAGACTCTTTCACGTGGAATCTGACCTTGTGCTAAAATTGTATTAATGACTATGAAGTTTTTTGTAGAACTAAGTATAGAGTAGCCACACCATCAATTTCGGGAGCACTTACAAAAATTTGTTAAAAAAATAATAATTCTGGTCGTTATTATTGTTAACGGGTTGACCGCCACCGATACCGGGTCCAGACACAACAGAAATTCAATTGTTTGTCGGTCAAATTACTTTCAATTTAAATTTTAAGACAAGGTCATTTAATTCATTTGCGTACTTAATAAAATTTTCAATTAAAAATGTATTTCAATTTCAATAATCATTAATAAAACAAAATTTTAAAAGAGCACTCTCAATCGGCATGTTTTTCGCACATCATCTATCACGCTGTGTTTCATTTGATCTCATCAGATTCATTGATTCTTAGGTCTTTCTCAGGAAACGCCATACGGAGGTAACAGAGCTTGTTCCTACCCACAGCTTGAGCTTCAACCCTGGGCAATGTGGATCCCGTCAACCAAACTTTGGGAACTCCAAACCAGTGCCGGATTAAACTGAGCTGAAGAACGAAGGCTTTTGAAAAACCTTTAAAGATTTCTGGATATGTTCACCCTTCATAATTTTAAACCTTAGGTTATTTTAGTGATATCCAAGAACACCAAAAACTAAACAACACAATCTGTAGTTTTATTATGACTTACGATCTTGTTTGAGAATATACCTAGCTAATCTTGTGTAAATAGCATGCCTATTTAGCAGTTCCGTTGGTCAGTTACTAGATTTTCATACTTTATCTCTTAACTCTTAACAATACATAAAGCATCTTCTACCTTCTCGCTACGAATAATCCGGCACTGTTCCAATAATCCCCTCTCTTAGTATAGTACCTACTTTGATTCTGAGAAAGACCTAGGTCGTTTTCTAGGTCACCGGAGACGGCAGCATGTTTCCAAGTTTTGGTTTCTTTCCTTTGGCTTCAATCGCGAAGCTTTTGTCGATCTATGGTATGTGAATTCTTGTATTTTTGGCTTGTTTATTTTCCAAGACGTATAGTTGAGGTGCTAATGTGCCAAGAGCTGACAAAGAGTTACTTAGTTATCAGAAATAAGTCGTTAAAATTTAGCAATTTCTAACTATATTGGCAAACTCTGACTCTAAAGATTAAAAGGACTCAAATAATATATAAAACGGTTTCAAGACCTAAAGGAAAATATATTCTGGACTAGGTCTAAATCTGCATTTAACTTTATGCTACTGTCAGTGTGGATAAGCAGTGATACATTATGCTTGAGTATTTTCTAATGAGATTAGGTATCACTACATTTTTATTGTTTTTGAATATGATGTTATTTAGCACTAAATTACGGTTTTAGTCAAACTTAGTCTTCATAATGTAGTCATGCTCAATCGCTTCATTGTGCTTCGTCTGTATATTGTGTATGTATGTCACTGCTTTACTTATGTGTCTCATCTAATGACTTAATGAACTCTATAGTGATTGTGTTACCAGAGGATTTAGGAGAGGAGATATTCCAATCCAATGCTTTTAACAATTCTCTTTAAATGTTGCATCATTGTATACTCTTGCTAGAAAATAAAATCTAACTCTAAATCTTTTTAAATCCTAACTAATAATGCAAAGGTGAGAGAAGGGGTGTTTTTTGTTTCTCCTTCTGTCTCATCCAGCCTAAACAAGGGATTAACCTTAGATTTTTACTCACAGGTTATAGCAATTAGTGATGGCGGGAGAAATTTAATTTCAAAAATAACTGTAAGGTTGAAATGATTTGAATTTAAATAAGAGACCCAGGGAGTAAACAGCAGTAATCAGTCAGTAACTGCCTCTTTGAATGAATCTATATTAGAAAACATACCTCCCCTAATAATGAGACTGGTGGATTACTCAAATACACTATATTATTATTTTCTTTGCCGATTGCCGAGCTATAAATCCTTTTACTTTATACTCTATCCACACCCTATCCAATGTATTGGTGCATCTTTCCATGATCCCTCTTATTTATTCTATCATAAAAACTTAAAATTTCATGTTGAATTGAAACACGTCAAATCCTCAGGCGCATTTCCCTACATCTGCACTGCCAGAGCTTGGCTGCTTATGGCAGGCTTCAGCCTCGCCTTTGGAGCTATGTTCTCGAAGACCTGGCGAGTGCACTCCATCTTTACTGATGTAAAGCTCAACAAAAAGGTAAGTAACTAATTCAATTCATTTAATAACGCTCTTTTTAATGCTTACATACACTATAAATGATAGGCTCAGTATAATGGATTAAATTATGAACGTTGTCAGGCACAGCCAAGCTAAGATAAAGGAAAAGGGTTCATGGGAGGAGCATTTTGTTCTGTTGCGAATTTTAAATGTCTGCTCTGCAAAAATTATAAAGAGCTGAAACAGAATAGACCATAAGGCTGAAGATGAATCGCATTTTGAAATCACGATCTCCATGTGGCGGCGCCCACCGCATACGCCGCACATTATTTCTACACGAAGCAAATACCTTCTCAACCGTGTCAACAGATGGCGCCACAAACGCATACCAACGACGTCGCCATACTACAATGATAAAATAGTATGGGAAGCCTGCATCGCGGTAGCGAAGTTTCACCGTCTCCTTCGCTATATATAGCACCTTCAACTAACATCCGTTGGACCTCGGTCCCCGAGCTATACCACCCATATCGGAGGAAGATCTTGCGTTTGGCCTTCCTCAATGTGGCATCTTATCTACGACGTGATGTACCATTGGCATCCCTACATCCATTTATCTATGGCTGTCTTTATTTGGTTTCTTATCTTATTTTTCATTTTCTACCTACAGGTGATCAAAGACTACCAGCTGTTCATGGTGGTCGGTGTGCTGCTGTGCGTCGACCTGGCCATAATGACCACCTGGCAGATCTCCGACCCGTTCTACAGGGCCACCAAGCAGATGGAGCCTTATGTAAATACAATCAATTTTGTAATGACGGATATTAATATCTGAATGGGTGGTAGACATCCAATGGACTCTTTGCTGAACTCATTCTTAAACTCTTGGTTGACCTAAAGCTACGAAATTTGTTGCAGCCTCATCCATCTAGTGAAGACATCGTCATTGTGCAGGAAAACGAGTATTGCCAGTCTGAGAGGATGACCATATTCATTGGCATCATATACGCGTACAAAGGTCTCTTATTGGTAAGTAGAAAGTATATGAAACGTAAAGATAAAAATAATCAAAAGCACCATCAACACACACACAGCCACACATATACGAATAACTTGTAACATGCCCACCTCTACAAATTGCTTTTGTATTTATGCTAAACTGTATGACAGACAATAAAAAAAAATCGAGATTTAAATATGAAATTTTTCCGAATTCAAGTGCATACCTCCATTCAGCAACGTTATGTTTTTCTTTTCAGGTATTCGGAGCATTCCTCGCGTGGGAGACTCGTCACGTGTCCATCCCAGCCCTCAACGACTCCAAGCACATCGGTCTGTCTGTTTACAATGTTCTCATCATGTGCATCATGGGTGCTGCTATTGCCTTGGTAAGCACATTCATTTAAAAGGGTTGTATTTAGTAACCTTTAATTTTTACCGCCTCTGTGATCTAGTGGTTAAGACTACCGGTTTAGTTAGGCCCAGAGGTCCTGGATTCGATTTCCAGCGGGGGGTACATGTTTATGTACTCGGTTTCACCATTATCTTATCTAAATATGTCGCCATAATGTTTGTAGCATTGTTGTGTTCCGGCAGTTAGAGCTGTATGATAGCCAGTGCCTCAGTAGTTGAGGATTCCGGATGAAGTGCGCTTCCACCTTCGGCCTTATCATCACTTAACATCAGGTGCAATGAAAGCCATGTGCTTACCCGTAAGATATAAGAAAAAAATTATAAACACTTAGACTGATGAAAATTCAAGTCTTAATCTAAATCCGGTTCGAAGGACCACAACGTTTATTGTATTTTCTTATCATTTTGTAAACGTTAATTTGTTTTAAGAAGACTGTCATATCATTAAATTATTTGTTTTAGGTATTAGCTGATCACAAAGACGCGTTGTTCGTTCTTATCGCCATTTTCATCATATTCTGCACTACCGGAACGTTATGCTTAGTCTTCATGCCTAAGGTGAGATCTCTTAGGATTCTATTTCAAGTTCAAAGTTCAAATTTAAAATATGTATTCGGCGTATCAGACTTAGGTTCCTTATTTCTTATTTCTTATGTTCTACTAGTGCGACTTACAACAACTCATAGAAGATGCGGCCATAATTACCACAAACAGGCCATAAAGATGCACATACACAACCATGGAAGAGCCTAAATGTGTCATCCTTCATAACCTGAATAGACGGCCCACTTTACATCATCATCATCATCAGCTCATTTTATGTCCCCACTGCTGAGGCACGAGCTTTCCCTACGGATGGATAGGGAGAACGGGCCATAAATCTCCACGCAGGCCCAGTGTGGATTGGTGGTTGTTAACGTCTGCTAATGCAACCTTCCAAAGCACGGAGGAGCTCGAGATGATAAATTTTTATCACCCATCCGATGACCGACCTTGCGAGAGTTGCTTAACCTCAGCATTCGCGGACCTGGCGCATTATCCACTGCCCACTTCACAATCACCATCTTTTAATTATAGTTGGTACCACATAATGGTGACACAATACGTTAGTATTGTCATTATACATGTCGCTAAATCTAATGCGTTACTAAATAAAGCCTTATCTTCCAAATTCCACATTTTAACTAAACCCTTGTACTCAACACCATTGCTAGCTAGTCAAGACCACCTTTGCAGTCCAGCAGTTGTTTCAGCTACTCGAGCTTCGGCGTAACGGGCAGCCCGGCGCTGCCCCGAACCGCATCCGCGCCACCCTCCGCCCTGCTTCCACCCACGAGTGCCGCTCGCCAGGGCCCGAGCTGGAGCGGAGACTGAAGGAACTGCGACAATACAACAACAGATACAGGCGCACGCTGCAGGCTAAAGAGAACGAACTACAGGTACGCTGGGAATAGACTTGGCAACTGGGGTGCCCCGCTGCTGAAGCTTTAGGTTCGACAACGCATTGTACATTGGTGTTTCAAGTGGCTCCGGGGCCCGAGCTGGAGCAGCGGCTAAAAGATACGCCAGTGCAATAACTGATACATGCGCACGCTGCAGGGTAGCTGGGGTGCTGCTGGGGTGGTAGGATTCCACACAGAATTCAGTGAAATAATAGGGCATAGATACTTTAAAACTGCAAGTTCAAGGTCGGGAACGCGCATGCGATATCGACTTACTTTTTACTTAGCCATTTTGTACCAAACGCTTGAAAGGTACAGGCCCATGTGCCCATGTCAACGATACAAATGACGTTTATTTCAATCTCATACAATAACTATTAAAACCATATACTATATTCTGAAATAAATAAAATAAAAAATAAAATTATATTTAATTTATATTCTATTAGCGTTTTGCCACTTGTCTAGGGGAGCTGCAGTTTCTATCAGTGACATCTGAAGACCTACTCCAGAGTGACGACGGATTTTAAGTATGTCATGAAAAATATTAGTGACTGTTTTCTGTCCAGATGCTGCTGAGTAAGCTCGGGAGTGACGCTGGCTCTGAGTCTTCAACACGTGACTCCAGGTCTCCAGCCACACAGAGGACCAGACTCCCGGTGCCTAAGGAGAACATCAGCCATCCTGGTAACTATCATAATCTTTGTAGTAAGTACCTATAAATGGTCTAAGATAAGCGAACTAACATAATCATTATGAAACCTTCTTTTAAAATATATACCTTTTTTTTACTCAAGAGTACGGAATTATTCATTTGCAAGAGTCCGCACTATTTTTTTATCAACAAGATCAACCTCGTCTACCTCAAATCGTCTCTCTACTGAGTGTAGGTCGTATAGCAGATGGGGAGATAACCCATCCACCAGACTGACCCAATGCTGGTTGGCAAGTATAACGACTGCTATACTACTAAAGCAACTGAACCAAAGGCCTGGCATGCCTTCCGAAGTACGGAGTACCAACTTACCATGAGCTCTTTCAGCAGATTGTAGCAGTATTGTTGCGGATGTGAAAACGAGACGCATGTAGCGAGGTCTATACACGTGTCTCGTTTAAGAGCTAATGGTTAGGTTCCTGATCGATCCTCTTCATTGCAGAGACCAGCGACATCACGTCGGTGTGCAGTCTTAGCGCGTCTGCTGGCGCGGAGGCCGAGTATATCAACCTGCAAAACCAACAAGCCGCTGAAAAGTGAGTTTTTGCTATCCATACCATAGTCTTTTTATAGCTCAGTACTCGCTTCTATAAAGGGCATCATCACGTTATCGGTTCGTTGCAACTGCCTATTGCTTAAACCACCAGTCTGAAACTTTATTGTGCTTGGTTTAGTTGGTGGTAGGGTCTGACTAGCTACCACCATCTTATAATAATAATAATAATAATAATAAAAGCACTTATGCATTGCCACACAAAGAATACAATAAGTTGGTGCATAACATAAATAATTAAAACTAGTGGCCCTGAAATGGCTCCCACTCAGCATAATATCGAAGTACCGGATTGGCACCACGACGCTGGTCTTCCGTGGGTACCAGAAGAGCTTAAATACTACATACAACATTCACATTAAAACATTCTTCTTAAAATTAACATTATAATGAAATTAATCTTAGTCAATAAAAAGGTTATGTAGAAAAATAATTAAATACTTTTTTGTGGATCAGATAGTTTTGTAGAATGTGCTAATTATATAGGTTATAGGTAGAACATGTACCACATAGTATGCTCGATTATACGTTATTACATTTCAATTTAGTGTTTACTTAGAGTATACATTGCTGGTGTTGTAGGTATTTTTTGTATTTATTTTTAAAAGAGCCAACAGTTGCAGAATTTCTAAAGGGGGGGGGGGGGGGGAATATTGTTCCAACACTTTGTAGATAAATAACGGAAGCTACCTCTAAAAGCTGCCGTTCTATGACCAGAGCATACAAGACGAGAGGCATCTCGACAAGGCCGACGGAAGAATTGGAGCTTGTCGAACAAGTATGATGGGTTTTGTGTCTTGACAATTCCGAATTATCTTAGTACTTTACCTTTCCGGAGGAAGCTTTATGATAGGCGTTATTGTGACTTATCACAAGATGAGACAAAGTCCAAGCGTTATCCATTTGTGGAATAAAAAAGATTTATCAGTCTTTGTTTTACATTGTTTAGAATTAAACCATCAGCACCTCCTGAACCAATAAAGGAGTTACCTCCAAAAGAGCCGAAGAAAGAGCAGACGAAAAACGTATCCTTCAAGAACCACCTGGACTACACCAGCCCACCCTCTTCCAAGGCCGTGCCTGAAAAGGATCAGCTCGCCAAACTGCCTTATGGATGGAGTTCAGAGGTACTTACTGAACATTTACGTAGAATAAGGGAATCAAACTTTCAAAGTGTAGTTTTCTCAAAAAAACTTGTCTTCTTCGTCTCGTCCATGCCCTCCATCCAATTTTCGGGGTTGGGAATTACTTATGTCCTTCTTGTTTGCCGAAATAAAACTTGAAAACATTATTACACCTTGATCCATTATTCAGTGCAGCATATTCCCTCCAGGAACCCTCAGAGCCCATACCTAAACCTGTCAAGATTTCTGAACCAGCGAAGGCAGAAGCCAAAACTATACAAGCATTGAAACCTAGTGACACCCCATCAGTGAAATCGATACCAGCTAAGATTCAAGAGCCAATGTACACGAAAGCAGCACCACCGAAAGTCATTAAGGTACTAATAATTAGCATTTAAAATCTTTCTGTTAGTTTCTCATCATCAGTTAAAAGGCCCTTTATCGCGTCTCCCCGGGCGCAGTAGTATACGTCTGGGTCCTGGCAACGTAGATGGTTTTATGTGGGTTTATCCCCCAACCTTTTAGAAGGGAAGGAAATACCCACTAAAATCTCCTGCACACCCCCTCGGGACCGTTATTAACAATCATTCGAGACCGGCTCAGAACCGCCTAGAATGAGAGTACCACGCCCCTATGGGCGGCCATTCTATGTAGCAAACGTCTATACGCTTGCTACATAGAATGGCTCTCGCAATGTAGTACCTGAGGCTTCAGCAGTTCTTATGCGACTATGCCCTGTAATGTTACCGAATCTTAGATACATACCTACATGCCTAAATTCTGTTATTTGAAGATCAAGGTCAACAATCGTGTCTCACTTGAAGTAGGTATAGAGAAAAATTCTGTATCAGGTCACTGAGATGACGATATGGACGTTATAAATGAGTAAAATCAAGGATTTCTTCGAGTCATATATTCATACTCCTTTCCAGACGCCAGAGCTCCAAAAGAAGATCGTGAAGTCCCAAGAGTCTGTGACTCGGACCCCGTCGCGGGAGCCGAGGAGCGGCCCGCGCGGCCACCGGCGCATGTCCAGCGTGGGACAGGCGGCGCTGCTGGCCGACCTCATGCACGTCACGGTGCAGGAAGACGCACCGCCGCCAGACCTGGAGAGGAAGGTTATAGGTAACCAGCGAACTATTTGAGGTTAAGCAACTTTCACAAAGGCCGGTCATCGGATGAGTGACCAAAAATGTATCACCTCGAGCTACTCTGTGCTTCGGAAGGCAAGTAAAGCCGTTGGTCCCGGCTGTAATAGCAGTCGAAAACAACCACCAATCTGCACAGGGCCCGCGTGGTGGTTAATGGCACGTTCTCCCTATCCACCCATAGGGAAGGCTCGTGCCCCAGCGTCCCCACACATAAAATGAGCTGATGATGATAGTGATGATGTATGTATCAAACTGAAGTGAAACCCTTTCTGCATATTATTATGTCGAAACGTCACACACGTGGATGAAGTCAGAAGAAGTAAGTATGAAACGTTCACTTTATATTTCATTAATATAAAGCTGATGATTTGCCGAATAAAATAAAATAAAATAAAATAAAATAAAATATAGCAAAATTCATAAACCTTCCTGAAGCGCTTGCTAGCATACTTCTCCAAGCATGGCATTTAGGCAGAAATTTATTTTTAAACTTATGCGCAGCTGGAATTCTACAACACTATTAGGGTTTTAAACTAAAAGCCAAATAAGCACTTTTGAAAAGGTTAGTCCCTGAATAGGTAAGCTCTAATTATCTCGAAAGACATGCACTCTTTGGTCTCGTTTCTATGAACCCCCACTTAAGGAAAGGAACTGAGTGATGTAGTTCGTATAAATTTTTTCTAGGACAAGAACGAGATCCTCTGCCACCACCTTTAATTAAGCAAAAGCAAGAACCAGAAGACATATTAGACATAGATGCCGATTATTCGTCGTCAGAGAGGAGAAAATCATGTAAGTCGTCTTTTAAATATCATGTCTTTACTTATTCTGGTCTATAAAATGTTCAAATAATTTTAACGCAAATTTTGTTGCGAACAAATTACAAAACCACAAATGTTGAAAAATTTTTTTTTTTATTCTGGTCTCCCGTCTTGTTTCTCTTAGAGCAAGATCCTAAGGCCGCCAGACCTTACTTATTTTAATATCGAAAGCTAGCACCTGCTAGCGTACCTACGCAAACACTCAAAGTGAGTACTAACACTACTTAATCCAACACATTTGGTCTTTGAGAAAATAAGTAGGGTCTGGCGGCCCTGGGATCTTAGTCTAGTAACTTAAAAATAGTCCTATAGTAAAATCCGTCGCTAAGGACAATTTTTTAACTGCTCCAGCTGACGTAAATTGTTGAAACAACAACAATACAAAAGTCTTCATTATGTTACAGGTCAGAGAAGAGACTCAGAGAGGAAAAAGAAAGAGAACTTCATTGTGGTCCAAAGCGACTTGTGGGACACAAACACATTCCAGTACACTTGCCAGAAATCACCTCCTGGTGCGATCTTCATACTATCCTTCTCTATTTACATAAGTTTGCTAAAAAACGTCGCTAATACATTTTATAATACCCATTTCCTAAGCCTGAACCAATCTATACTAATATTATAAAGATAAAGAGTTTGTTTGTTTGGTTGGTTGAACGCGCTAATCTCAGGAACAACTGGTTCGAATTGAAAAAATATTTTTGTGTTGAATAGTTCATTTATTGAGGAAGGCTATTGTTCGTGACTGCTTGTAGCCACTACAGGTCGGCCGTTGTGCTTCGATGTGGACTGTATTAAAACTCGATTCTTGATTATTTCTTCTTTATTCTTTAGCTGGGGTCCGGAGAGCTCACACAATCTGCTCTGACCGGCCGTGACTTAAACACATATTAGGTTTGGGAACTAGCGACGTTGTGGTACAGCTGCCGGCCCATGTAGGTAGCTTTACATTTTTGACCTAATCAACCTAAACCAACTACCTACATGAGCCGTCGTATTTTATGCAGCTGTCCCTTTCGCTCGGACCTCTCTTTTCCTTACGTATTAACATGTACCCTACGGTATCTCTCGTAATCTGGATACCCTACATATTTATAATTTTCTAAAACTTAATTACTTATTTTAATAAACTTTTCATAGTGAGGCATTAGGCCTCTAGGCACGTTTACCTGGCCCTTATAACTTTAGAAACCTTTAAATCTTTACTTTTTACCAATAAAAAGCACAAAATAAAAATCATTTATTATCAATAACAATAATACTTAATTAACGCATATATGTTAACCGTATTACATCTATGCCGTTTTACTTGCTAACTAAACTTATACAATAGAGACTTCTGTCCGTAACAGGCTCCCCCCGGCGCAGCATCCGCGTAGCCTCTTCACTCCATCGTCAGGACAGCCAGTCTCGTCGTCGGTCGTCGGAACGTGCCGCCCTTGGTGCGCACCTCTGCGTTGCGTACTTCGTTGTCAGGTCCAGGAAATATCTTCGTAACGACGCCTCTGGGCCATACATTGCGGGGTAGTGTGTTATCCACAATTATGACCACGTCGCCTTCTTGTATGTTGCGTCGCTCGGAGTCGCGCGTGCCGCCGCGCGGTATAAGTAGTGGTAGATACTCGCGCAGCCATCGTCGCCAGTACTCGTCCGCCAGCGCCTGCGCCGCCCGCCATGTGTTTCGGTCGGCGCGCTCGCACGGCCCAGTGGTGGGCAGGCCGCTTGAGCTACCCAAAAGGAAGTGATTGGGTGTCAGCGCTTCCGGGTCGTCGATGTTCACAGGGACGTGTGTTAGAGGCCGAGCGTTGACAGTGTGCTCGGCTTCAGCCAGTAGCGTCATAAGTACTTCTTCACGCGGAGACTTTTCGTTGAGCGTAACGCGCAGCGCCGTCTTCACCGTTCTCACCAGCCGTTCCCATGACCTGGCGAAATGAAACGCCACTCTGTGCGTTGCGTTAGCGCGTATTCTCGTAGCGCTGGCTCCTATTGTTCGTATGCGGCCTTTAACTCTCGGTCCGCGCCTTTAAAATTTGTTGCGTTGTCACTATATATAATCTGGGGCCATCCCCTCCTGGCCGCCATTCGTCTTAGAGCCATAATCGCAGAGTCTGTAGATGTCTGCGAAGCTCTCTCGTTGCGATTCAATGATTAGTAGGCGCTCGGCCTCGTTGATATGTTCAATCGTCATTTTACTAGCGCGGCGGCGGCATCTCTGAGTGAATAGTAGCACGTTCGCCATCGTTCTCACTAAACGCTCGTAGGAGGAGAAGCGTTTAGCATCGGGCACTACTCTACTAGCACTCTGCCACATATGCGTGTGCGTTACGCAGTGTTCACTCTCCGCGCTGTGTTCGTTATTGATGACGTCACTCGTGGGCCATTCCGTTTCGTTTTCGTATAAAAATGCCGGTCCGACAAACCACCGATCATTTTTCGTTTTCGTAATCTCATTGCCGCGCGTTAAATCGTCCGCGACATTGTGAGCCGTAGGGACCCATCGCCATTGTGACGGCATCGTCGTTTCTGTTATCTCAGTTAAGCGATGCGCTACATAGGGGGTGTAACGCACCGTGTCGTTATTAATCCATTTCAACACTGTTTGTGAATCGGTCCAATATATGATTCTCTCAGGTTGCCATCTTTGTTCATTCAATACTGAACTCGCTAGTCGCGTAGCTATCAACGCCGCTTGCAACTCCATTCTCGGAATACTTTGTTGCTTTATCGGTGCCACTCTGGCCTTAGCAGCGACGAGTGCGACTCGTATTTTGCCATTTTCACCCTTCATTCTCCAGTATACTGCAACGCCGTAAGCGACCTCGCTGGCGTCACAGAAAACATGTAGCTGCTTTCCCGTCACTCCCCCCGTATGTAGAAGCCGGGGTAGACGCAGACTACGTAATGCCCTCAATCCGTTCAACCACTCATGGAACTCGCCGGCCTCGTAATCGGGTAAGGCCTCGTCCCATTCTATTTTTAACCGCCATATGCCTTGTAAGATGATCTTTGCTCGTATAGTATAATAACTCAACAATCCGAGCGGGTCAAATATTGACATGACCGCGCTCAGCGCCTCTCGTTTAGTAGGAGCGCGCCTCATTTGCTTCACATCGTCGTGTACGCGAACCATCTCGGTATTAAACGCCAACTCGTCTGTAGCAGCGTCCCATAGTAAGCCGAGCGTTCTTCCCCATTGATGATAACTAGCGCCGAGCTGTCGGGGTGCTGTGTCACGGCTTTCTATTGGCAGCTCACGCAACACGCACGGTCCGTTAGAGTTATAACCGGCCAGCGTGAATCCTGCCTGCGCGTGAACCTTCGCGACCTCCTTTATTGTTTCAATCGCTTCTTGTTCGGTGTCGTAGCAGTCGACGTAGTCATCCATATAATGGTTCTTCGTAATCGCTTCGTATGCTCGTGGATACTCGGCAGCGTGCGCTTCGGCGTTCGAATCTCTCACGCTGTGCGCTAAGAAAGGTGAACTCTTCGCTCCGAATATCATTGACGTCATCTTGTAGCGCGTAGGTGGCTTCGTTCGATCGGCGCCCCTCCACAGAAACATCTGAGCGGGTTGGTCATCTTTACATATCTTAACTTGAAGAAACATCTCTCGTATGTCGGCCGTAATCGCGATAGCTCGTTCGCGAAATCGTAGTAGCAGGCCCGCCAGGTCGCGTAGTAAGTCGGGACCCTCCAAAAGCTCGTCATTTAGACAAACTCCGTTTGCTTCGGCGGCCGCGTCAAAGACAACTCGTAGCTTTCCGGGTTTATTCGGATTCGTTACGCCAAAGTGATGTAAGTACCATAAATGCGGGCTCATTAAATCGCTCTCGCTACTTTCCTCGGCATAGCGTTTATCAAACAGATTCTCTATTTGATTCGTGTAAGCTCGCTTAAACTCGTCAGACTTGTCCATCTTTCGTTCTATAGATTTCAATCGTCTCAGTGCTGACTCGTAACTTGGCGGCAGCGTGACGTCATCACGTCGCCACGGTAATCGAACTTCGTATTTTCCGTTGACTTTCCTTGTCGTCGTATTAAACAACTCCACGGCGCGAGCATCACTCGGGCTCACTCGCTCTTTCTTCGTTATTCCCAGTGAGTCGATTTCGAAGTGCTTCTTTACCATAGCATGGAGTTCGTTGTCGGGTGAGAGAGTGCGCGAGATCGTCGCGCATTGCGGCGTGTTTACGTATAACACCGCAACCGTATTACTCTCCATCAGCACGCTTGACCGTGGCGCTGATCCGTGTATTACCCACCCCAGCTTCGTGAGCGATGCGATCGGTTCGTCTCGCTTGCCCTGTAGCAATCTTCGTGTGACTATGAGATGCCAATTGTCTGCCCCAATCAATATTTGAGGCTTGACATGTCCGTAGCAGACGTTGCTGTTTGATAACTCTCTCATATGTGCGTATTTCAAACAATCGTTGTGCACCGTCTGTCCGTTGAGTGATAAATCTTTCATCGTTCTAGCTTTAATGTTAAATCGTTGTTTATTCGTAGTAGCAATCAACTTTATATTCACCGTCTTGGTCTCGCACGTCGTTTGTGTATTTACGCTTCGTATTTGCAAATCGTTCGCCGGCCCGTCCGCGCCTACATGGTCCGCCAGGTCTTGATCGATCAGTGTGACAGTCGACCCCTCGTCGAGCAGGGCGTATGTGTCGACTGACCCCTTCGGTCCCTTGATGGTAACGGGACACACTTTCAGTAACACCTTAGTAGCATCGGTCGAGTGATTAACCGACGCCACCATCTCGGTTTCGTTCGGCCTGGTGCGGTGTTCGTGTAGCAAGGCGTGGTGGGGGTGGCGGCAACCGTCAACGCCGCACAGATCGCGTTTATCGCATTGTAGGCGACGGTGTTTCCCATTTGCACAACGGAAACACACTCCGCTTCTCTTTATCCATTCCCATCGTTGTTTAACCGTCATGGTTTTAAAGCGATCACATTGCGGCACGTCGTGACGTCCTCCACAACATAGACATTCTTTGTTTATGACGTCATCATTCGTTGCGTATACAGCTGTGCTTTTCTTTCGCTCGAATCGTTGCTTCACGTTCGCTCTCGTCTCGGTAATAACGTTCTTTCTCGTAGGGTTGTAGCTTACGTATGCATACTGTAGGGCTCTGTCGGCCTCTCTCATGAGAAAGTGGGATAGTGTAACGATCTCAGGCTCGGCATAGCTTCCGTAATCAGTTGCGTAGTCGCACCACCTTGAGCGTAGGTGCGGTCCGAGCTTGTCCATAACTTCCCGCGTTAACATCGGGTTTCGTAAGTAGCCTCTGTTATCGATATTATCGAGTATGCACACAATGTTTTGTAGTTTGATTGCGAACGTGTTCAACTCACTGGCCGTCGTGCCGGGTCGCGGCAGTCTTTTAATGTCGTCCAGCGCTCGATCGATTATCACTTCTGGCCGTCCGAAGCATTGCTCGAGTGTTTTCATCACAACTTCCGGGTCCACGGCCGTATATAAAAGAGCGGACACCGCTTCCTTTGCTTCATCTTTAAGACAGCTTCTTAATCGTGCCAAGTTCTCGGCTTTACTAAATTTAAATTGTCTAGTCGTATCGCGCATTGCCGCTTTGAACGGCAACCATTCGACTGGCGAGCCGCTGAATGTAGGCAAATCCAGCGCCTGTCGTGGTACCGGCCGATTATGCATCATTTTCTCTAGTGTCAGAGCGAGCTTAACCATTCCCGTGTCGTCATTGTTCGTTTGGTCACGGGGCATCGCCTCTTTCACTGCGTTTTCGTTTTCACGAACGTTTTCAATATATGGCGAATAAGTGAGGTGGCGACCTCTGTCCATCTCACTTGCACGCGCATCCTTTTGTATCTGTCGCACATTTCCGACTTTATCCGTATCGGGTTCATGCGCGTTCCGACGCCGATCCAACCATTCATCCACTTTACGTTGGGTTACATCGGCGGGTAAGCTCTCTGGTTCTATACCCCCTTCTTCTTCAATAACGGCGATTTCGTATGCAAGTCTCTTATTAATCATTTCCGCTTCCAATTGTATTTCTCGCCGGCGTACTTCGGCGAGTCGCTCCTCCGCTAGAAATTGCGCTTGTTTAATTCGTGAGGCGACGCTCGTTGTTGATCGTACCGACGGCGGCCCCGCTCTGGGCGCGTCGGGTGGGGGTGCGTCGTCGTTGCGTCTAACTTCCGTAGTGGTGGTTCCGCGTTCAGCGGTCTCTTGGAGCGGTTCCATTGGCGTCACGGTTGAGGCATTGTTTGAGGGTGATGCGGGTGGTCTGTCAAGCGTTCGTAGTCCCGTTGTCTTCTCGGCTTGGCGTTGATTTCGGGTGGTCGGCATCTTCTTTCTTGCTGCCCCTACTCCTAACAATCTCAAACGGGCACGCTATGTGGGGAGCCCGTCCAAGGATGGAGTTCGTGCGGGAGTGGAAAGGTAGGACCTACCCAGCAGAGAGTCGACGTAGACAACGGGGCGCTCGCGTATCGGTTGGAGTGTCCGACAGCTTAGGCAGTGCCTACAGAAAGGACCCCCGCTCCACGACAAACCGTACTGGCGTAGCCGGACTTAAGCTCGCCTTGAAAAAGGCAAACTGACGACCCTGTCCGATAAGTCGTCCCGCCTTGAACGGCGTTTACTCAAAACGCCCACCGTTTGGCACCGTTAGGTGGTGAGACGTTTTTGAGCCGCGGTCCACCCGCGTTAGACTCGTGACAGAACACAAGTATGTGGTATGTAGTCAATGCGTTGGTGGTTACGTTGGTCAATGCGTTGGTGGATCTTCAGACTGATGTTGATGGGCGAAAGCTTCAGTTCTTCAAATCCGGCTCGGAGGATCAAAGATACTGTTCGTGACTGCTTGTAGCCACTACAGGTCGGCCGTTGTGCTTCGATGTGGACTGTATTAAAACTCGATTCTTGATTATTTCTTCTTTATTCTTTAGCTGGGGTCCGGAGAGCTCACACAATCTGCTCTGACCGGCCGTGACTTAAACACATATTAGGTTTGGGAACTAGCGACGTTGTGGTACAGCTGCCGGCCCATGTAGGTAGCTTTACATTTTTGACCTAATCAACCTAAACCAACTACCTACATGAGCCGTCGTATTTTATGCAGCTGTCCCTTTCGCTCGGACCTCTCTTTTCCTTACGTATTAACATGTACCCTACGGTATCTCTCGTAATCTGGATACCCTACATATTTATAATTTTCTAAAACTTAATTACTTATTTTAATAAACTTTTCATAGTGAGGCATTAGGCCTCTAGGCACGTTTACCTGGCCCTTATAACTTTAGAAACCTTTAAATCTTTACTTTTTACCAATAAAAAGCACAAAATAAAAATCATTTATTATCAATAACAATAATACTTAATTAACGCATATATGTTAACCGTATTACATCTATGCCGTTTTACTTGCTAACTAAACTTATACAATAGAGACTTCTGTCCGTAACAGCTATATGCTATATTCCATCACGCTATGACTAATAGGAGTGGAGCATCAATCGCTAATTAACACGGGTGAAACCGCGGGGCACAGCTTAATAAATAATTAGCGTATGCTAGCGCAATTCCGATACACAGAACTCAATATCATTCACTTCCACTATACAATCCTTTCAAATCTCTACATACCTAGGTATATTATGTACATAATTATAATCTTCTTTATATATGTTTCTGTCTAGCAACTGCTCATCACCACTCTCCTATGCAAAGAAGTGTATCAGAGAAGAGTCGGCAGCAGTCGTCTCCTCACCACCATAGGTAAATCAGGGTCTACAAAATTGCCAATTATGAACTTAGTTGTGTTTTTGTTATGTACCCATGCAAAGTTATATTTCTTTTACCCGAGTCAGTAACAATATTAGTTTCACGAATAAATCTACCCAAATTCTACTAAATGTTTTCTTTGAATTAAAACAATGGACTTTAATTTTGGATCTTTAGGTAATTGCACACACTAAAAGCTATATATTTCCTACTTTTCAGAGATACGGAATCTAGGAATAACGAAAGACGAGCTTCGAATGCCTCCATAAATTGTGGTATGTATTTCTTACAATGTATATTCAAGTAATGTTTACGATAATCAACCTTATTTCTCAGACATCAAACATTATTTTCAGCTGGCACAACGAGAGGTGGAACTCCTGAGGGCTATCGGGAAGCAGAAACCCTGAGGATGACGGATCGTCTAGCGAAAGTGAGCTCGTTATGAAAATTTACTTGAACTTATTGTAACTAACTAATTGGGCAAAGACACCAATGAGCACTATACTCGTATAGAACCAGAGTACGCAGGTCGCAGTGCTACTTATTGATAATGTTATTTAACGTTGCATACCTTCCTAGTACATATATTCCTAACTACCGGCCGCCCGCAGTTTCACCCGCGTGGTTCCCGTTCTCGTGGGAATATCGGGATAAAAGTATCCTATGTGTTAATCCAGGTTATAAACTATCTGTATGTCGAATTTCATCCAAATCCATCCATCCGTTGCAGCGTGAAGAAGCAACAAATATAGGTACACACATACACACAAACTTTCGCATTTATAATATTAGTGTGATTCCTACTTTTACTTTTTGTATGAATTTACCGTAATCATCATCAGTCCTCTTCATTCGAATTTGAGGTTACATGCCCAGCAGTGCACTTACGAATGTATGATTTTAAAGAATCAAGTGTCAATATAAACTCGTAGTTAATTCGTCCTACCTAGGAAGGATTTGGAATATTGAAAGCGTACCCCTGTGAACGCGGTCTGATGGTAAATATATTGTGAACTTACAGCGACGTGGTTCTGACTTCCCTCAGCCAGTGAGCACACCGCCTCATCAGAGCCAAGCGAAGCGGAGACAGTCGTCAGCTCAAGTGAGTAGTTAACTTCGGTAGCTAAGTTTAGTTATACCTATCGAGAAATTTGTTTGCCCCCCCATTTGGCTAATGAGGAGGGATAAAGGGGTTATTGCCCCTTTTTTTATACCTGTCCCGGCAAATGACTCCACTCCACCTGATGTTAAGCGACAACTGAGTCCAGACACGAAGACAACTGGTGCAGCGTGAAAACAACGCAGCATCAGTCACCCTCACCCTGCCGGCCCATAAGGTGCCTCTTCACGCCTCGTTTGAAGGACCCCATCTCATAGGAAGGAGTGAAAACGTGTGCTGGTAAACTATTCTATCTTTTGGAAGTGCGACAAAGAAATGAGTCACCAAATTTCTTTGTACGCAATGGAATGTTCGAGACCGTACAGCGGGGACTCCGGAGAGCAGCATGCGTACTCGGAGGAAGGGAGAAGGTGGGATAAATAAATTATATTATATATAAATTAAGTTTGAAGGTATTAAAATACCAACATAAATTAAAACGTACGTAAAACATGCCGTCGCGAAATCTAAAATTTTGTCGTCTTGCCTGATTCCAAATTAAAAAAAATAATGATATTTTTTTTACACTTGTTATTCTAACCCACAGCCTTATTCCATTACTAGAGTTTAATTAATCGTATATACACTTTGATTACAGGTCAGACCAGTCCAAGACGAAAGGACAGAGAAAACGGAAGCCCACAGAAAAGACGATATACCTAGAAAGCCTTTGCCAGAGCACCCAGCGGCTGAACCTTGGAAACCAGATCCTGACACCATCAGAGTGGCCAAGAGCCAGGATTCACCAGCTAAACGGTTAAGGCAGGAAGCCGAGCCTTTGAAGAGGGCGAAGGGGGTCGGGGATTCGCCCAGGCTGACCCAGGCCTCCCACCCTCCGAAACCTGATCATTATAAGAGCAGCCCCAATGTAGCATCTAGACATAAAACGGGTAAGTAGAGCGTCCTTTTTCTTTGTCCGGTAATTATAAAAATAAATAAAATAAATAAATAAAAAAATAAAATTAATGTACACACGCATGCACATGGGACTATCACAAACTGTCACCTCAATAGACTTTGAACATAATATAGCAAATAAAATATTCTATTCTATTCTATTTTAAACTTTACCAATATGGCATATGGTTGAATATTGATTGAAGAAATTTGACAGTTTTGGATAGGTTGATGCGCAGGCGTCTGTACATGTAGCTGTGCCCCGCGGTTTCACCCGCGTTAAAAAATATTTTCCCGTTTTTGCAACATTTTTCATTGCTGTTCCACTCCTATTAGTCATAGCGTGATGTAATATAGCATATAGCCTTCCTCAATAAATGGACTATTCAACACAAAAATAATTTTCAATTCGAACCAGCAGTTCCTGAGATTAGCGCGTTCAACCAAACGAACAAACTCTTCAGCTTTATAATATTAAGTATAGATTTAGCAAAAAGAAGTAGTTACAAAGCTATATAAGACATGGACGTAGCCCATGACATGGGGAAATTAGTTTTGAGGAGCCAAGTCGATTATTACTAGATTCTCCGAGACATTCGGATCGGAATCGAGAGCGGAAGAACTCAAGGGTGCCTATGTAGGCTAGGACGTCGACTCGACTCGGGTTGACCGGGTCGGGGGGGTACCAGGGTATCTCTTTGCCACTCAGCAACCGGAGCCGAAGAAATATGAATTAAAATGTTAATTTAAAATCGTATCAATTCAGGATCACCCAGCACCCGCGAGGAGAGAAAATCCGCCACCTACAGCAGAAGCGACTCCAAACGCCAGGAGTCAGCAGACCAGCGCAAAATGTACACCGCGAGTTCAGAGTCAGAGCTGTTCGAGTGCGCTATCCTGCCCATCTTCCACAAACTCCTCACCGAACGGCACAAGAGTCAGCCGCACGGTCTCAACCTCAGCTATGGAGTCAGCTGCCCTAATATATCAATTAAATGCGACATTGTGGAGTATTTGTAACCAAGCAGTTCATTAGTCTATAAAGTAATGTTAACGGGGCTGCTTTTGTATCGAGTGTAACATTGATCTCAGCTCCTGGGAGGATTTTTGAACAAGTGACGAATTAGAGTAATTATCTTACCATTGTTATTATTTATGAGTATCCGATAGTTCGGCACAGTTGCATGCGCCAAAACGTAACACAATTTTTACAGTCGCCGAAAGATAGTTTTCCCTTGGAAAAGCTTGGTGTATACAAGATCGATTGCAGCTGCGGTAGCTCCTATATTGGCTAAACGAAACATACAGTCGCCTGCCGAATTAAGAAGCACATCAAAACTGTCAAGAACAACGATAAAAATCGGCCATTGCTGAACATCTGATCCAGTCGGGTGCTAATCACTGGATTGAGTTTTACAACCCTCAGATAATTTCGACAGAACGCCACTACCTACCTAGATAGGTGAGAGAATCGATTGAAATTACGAAATACAAAAATTTCAATCGTGAAGATGGATTCAAACTGTCGCGTGTCTGGAATTCAATGATAAGTCTTGTTAAAAACCGCAAAAATAACAATAAAGCCGTTTCGCGTTCCGATACTGTGAGTGTAGTGTGTCGTGAGCAATTTCGAGTGAATAGTGACTTAGAATCCGGTGGTACGGGCATCGAGCGCAAAAAACGACTAAGGAAGAAGGTAGATATTTTTTTTTCCAATGACAGATTCACACTAATAGATTTTGTCTGTTCATGAAAAACTCACCCGCATTAACTTCAGTAACTCCGTGATCATGGCGCATGCAACTGTGCCGAAATATCTTCTTCTTCTTAGTCGTAGCACTCTTGACAGAGTGGTCGTGGTCGTCATTTCGGTCGGGTGACCCGCCCCACAATTCGTCGCCATTCCTTTCTGAGGGTTGCTTTTTTGGTGCATTGGTACAGGGGGTCATCTAGTGCTGCCGAAATATCGGATACTCATAAATAATGAACATGGTAAGAATCCCGTTACTAATTACTCTATTGCAAGTGACCATAATAGTTTAAATAGTTATAAGTGACTAATTCTCACGCTATGATATCAATTACGAGTGCTCCGTGTTCATTGGTTAATATTTTTCCGGGGTACTATTTTCTACGCACGGTACTTTAGTCTGCCATATTTGGGTTTAAAGAGAAGTATTACCAAACATACTGTATAGCGGTGATCAATGCACTTGATTCAAAAGTACACATGGATACACATCAGAATATACCACGAACTGTCAAATATCATCAATAGAATTTGAACTTTAGGTCCATGGCTTAAGGTTTAATATTTATTGAAGAAATTTAACAGTATTGGCACAGATTAGGTAATAGTTACTTCGTGTATGTATTGGATAGTCAGATGTGTAGGCATATGTACCGCAGGTAACACATTATGCTGAAATTATGCGACCAAAGAATTCGGCTTTGGACTGCTTTAAAAGTGTTGCATATGCGTAACACTTATAACTCGGATCTTATGTCGCAAAATTTTGGCATACCTAGTGTGTTCCCGCACATATACGAATTAGTTGCGCAAAAGTATGATTATTTTAGGGTATTTGACTACAATGAAAATATAGATCAAACTGTTGTTATCTTAACAGTAATTTAAACCAATTTATCCAGCACATAATTTTGAAATAAGTAGGTATAATTTTTATAAAAAATCATTCATAAGATAATTAAATTTTTATGATTGACCACGTGATCGAAAACGCACGGGATTGGTCACGTGATGTCGTGACGTCATTTGCAAGTAAATCAAAGATGTCACTCGGAAGTTTTGTACGTGTGATTTGACAGCTAACAGTTTGTTTACTTGCAACTGACGTCACGACATCACGTGACCTGCATGCATCGTTTTGGCGGCTATTTTAGTCATTTAAATTTTAATGGCGATTTTCATGAAAAATAAAGGAATTCACAACGAATTAATCAAATTTCAAATACATAATTATATTATGCTATAATGCACCATTAGACATATTTTTCTAAAACCTGTCAAATACCCTAATCTGTTACCATAAAAAATTCACTAACTGTCTTTATTGTCAGAATTTCGTATTTTATGTAGGTAGTTAGTCATTTCTTTTTTATGTTTGTATTTTCGTTAATATGAAATTAATATTTTTTTAAACACGTACCTACGTATTAAAAAAATACCTACAGGTTTTTTTTTAAACCGTGACGTGGATATTATAATAGGTATTTTAACCAAGAATTAGTTTAGTATTCACCTGCTCAATTTGCAACTTATTGTTTTTTTAACTTAAGTCGCAACCGAAATAAGTACTAGGTGTCAATGTGTAAATTTGATAAATGTATAAGAAAACGGTAAAATTTTAAATTTAAGTAGGTCATACTAAAACATTTCGACAAGTTCGCTCACGGGTCATAATGTTATCTGTAAAAAGTCAAATTTAATTGATACTCTCTTCTACATCGAATGTGTGTTCTTTGTTCATTGTATATAATATACTTACTCGTAGTTGTATGTGACAATTCCGAAAATGTTGTTTATTTTTCGCATAACATATACCTATATTATATATATATACGTACATACAAAACGTGAATACCGCATTCATTATAGTTTTAGAATAACTACTTTCTACTAACAAATAATCGACAGTGCATTCAGGATCTCTTGGATCTCATATTCCATAAGTATATAATACCGTTCAAACCAGGAACACAGTAATTCAGAACGTTGCTTTTTCACAGCAGATCAATATTTCTAATAACTGTATTCCTTGTGTTTTTAGAAGAAACCAATTAAATACCAAATATTAGCTTAATTATTTAATAACAGCATTAGATGTGACTAGGGTTGTCAACCATGCTTTAAAATAACGTATCCTACGTTATTTTCCGGATGGAAACTTCATCATACTTTATCCCCATTACATACATCCCCATACTTTATTCTTTTTTATTAAAAAGAATAAAGTATGGAAAATACTTTATTTTTTCTTCAAATCCTTTTTTTTATACTAGTTAGTGATAGATTTACTTTAATTTTCTGAAAAATAGTTGGCAACCCTAGATATGACAGTTCCCCGGCCCCGCCCCTCCCTCTGCCCCGGACTAGTGCGTTGGAGCAGCAGCTGTGCAACTTATCTTTGTTCAAAGAAAAAAATTGTTATATAAACTAGCACAAAATATGACGGTTGTTGATTTGGTGTCTCCAATGTTCAATTGTTTTTCTTACATCTAATATGGTACGCTATTCCCTACCTACTGATGTTTCTAGTCAAAAAAATAGTTAGTTTCCAAAGTGTTCAATTTATTGTTTTTGTGCCTATATACATTTCTTGTAGTCGTATAATAGATAAGTATTGTTTAGTGCAATTCGCCTCCAAGTAGGTAAATTCCTGAAATCGCCATACTCTGTCTTATTGCACGTAATTTAAAGACTTGATAGTATTAAGATTTAAAATTATGTGATTATTAATAAAGTTTATTAATAAAATTTACTTTTTACTTGATCTTCCAACAACATCCTAAACGCACAGTGGAGAGTAAATGGACAGTTGCACGTGGTAAAATCCTCAGAGAGCGGGAAGATTTTTTTTACCGGTGACTCTTACTTCTCATGCTATGATATCAATTGACTTATGAGTGATCCTTTATCTCTTATTCAAAGTCACTGGTAACTTATTTTTCACATAGAAAATTCTCGAACAGTAAGTATTTATGTAAAATAATCAAATTGTAAATAATAATACCATTAAAAACAAACTTGTAAAAAAACCAAGTCTCGCAACTCAGTTATTCTACCGTAAAAAGTTGTAAGATCCATGTACCTAATACCAAGTTCTGGTCAGACTCACAGACAGATTCACCATCACCAATTCAATTCAATCAATTCATCACAAATTCAATCATCATCATCATCATCATCATCTAAAAACCAAAAGACGTCCACTGCTGGACAGAGGCCTCCCCCAAGGATCTCCACAACGACCGGTTTTGTGCTGCTCGCATACAGCGGCTTCCCGAGACTTTCACCAGATTGTCGGTCCACCTTGTTGGAGGCCTGCGCTTTCCGGTACGCGGTCGTTACTCGAGGACTGTTCCGCCCCAGCGGCCATTAGTCCTGCAAGAAATGTGCCCTGCCCACTGCCACTTGAGCTTAGCAACTCTTCGGGCTATGTCGGTTACCTTTGTTCTTCTGCGGATCTCCTCATTTCTGATTCGATCTCGCAGAGAAACCCCAAGCATAGCCCTCTCCATTGCTCTTTGAGTGACGTTGAGCCTTCTGATAAGGCCTATAGTGAACGACCACGTCTCAATCCCGTATATCATCACTGGCATCACACACTGGTCAAAGACTTTCGTCTTGAGACACTGCGGTATATCGGTCGAAAAGATATTTCGTAGCTTACCGAACGCTGCCCAGCTTAATTGAATTTGACGATTGACCTCTTTGCTGAAGTTGGACCTACCTAGCTGGACCGTTTGTACCAGGTAAACATAATCATCCACAACTTCAAGGGCAGAGTCCCAAACCTTCAAAGGAGTGGGTACGACACGTAAGTTCGACATAACTTTCGTCTTCTCCATGTTCATTTTAAGACCCACTTGTTGAGAGACTCTGTTGAGGTCACCGAGTATTGTGCCGAGGTCGTCTCAGCCATGACCACTATATCGTCAGCAAATCGAAGGTGAGTGATGTATACGCCGTTGACGTTGATGCCGAATCCTTTCCAGTCCAGAAGCTTCCTCAATGTGCCTCTTACCAACCGGTGATCGCTACCAGTTTTAAACGCATTGATCACAGTGACATCATTGAATATTTTTATTTTTGTTTTTTATTTTTGCTTCCTTGTCGACATAATACAGTCAATATCGTTTTTTGTTGCACCATCGCGACCCATCCAGGTCCATTTGCGATGTTCAGCCTTCCTGAAAAAGGAATTCATCGTAAAGAGTATTTTTTCCAGAAAATCCGCCAGCAGTTGGCTCCGGGAGTTCCGATTACGAACCCCAAATCGTCCCACTCTCATCTCATGGCCGTTTCGTTTGCCTAGTTTTGCATTAAAATCTCCCATGACAACGGTGTTATGAGTTTTGGAGGCTTGTATGGCGATGTCCTCATACGTACCTTATTATTATAAAACATTATAAATAAATAAATAAATAAATGTTTCCCACACTCACACCAATTATCTAGCTCCAAGAAAAGCTTCCTTAAGAAATAACAATATTTAAAAAAAATACTTTTTATCTGTTTTATTCATTACACTATCGACATTCGTACATTATTTAACTTATTAGTTTTTACCATTATCTTTACGACAACTTAACACCAATAACGCACACTTTGTGAAATTGAAATAGAGCTGGTGATGATGATGATAATGATGATAATGATGTTAACGAACGTGCAAGCCACTGAGTCAATAAAATTTACTGAAAGTTAGACTGTATGGTTTTGATCCTTTAGCCTTCAATTATAAATCTATGGATGCCTGACAGTTGCTGGCTGTGTCGCTGTCAATGTCACAGGACTTCTTGGCGGGAAAGTGAAGAGTCATGTCTGCGGTTTTGTTTTATTTTCTAAAATTTGTGTTAAGTCGAATATTAATGTGAAATAATGGTGGATTATTAACCGTTAAGTGTTCGTGAGTGTGCATGAGTGTTGGCAAATGAAACAAAACAGTGCAACGTCACTAATCAAATTCTCTCAAGAAGTCCGCTTGAGGACTTAGTAAAGCCCCACATCTTTACTGAGATAATCGAGGGGTTGGGGGTATATCATTTCTCACTTCTCATTTCCATTATCATTCATCATCATCATTTCCATTATCATTCATCATCATCTTTAGGATTATAATACTAATGAAATTAAGAAACTAATGACATGGCAGCATGGTCTATGACCTTAGCCGGTTCCTCAGAGAACAAACTATTAAAAAAAAAAAAAAAAAATGTCAATGTCACAGAATGTCACTGTCATTACCTAATTCGTTCGTTTTCATTCAGTATTTTTCTGTCTTTCTTGCTGTTTAGTTGTGTTTTTATTATTTTGTGTTTTATTTTTGTGCAAAACCTGTGTTATTTGTGTTCATTATCTCATGTAGATAGGTGTTAACGCTTCCAAAATGCCGGTGTTTCACACGAAGATCATCGAGAGTATATTGGAGCCGGTTGCTCAACAGGTGAGGAGCATGCTTCGTATTATTTATAGAACCATCTCAATAGTTATCTCTCGTGTAGGTGTCAAATATTTGGATTATTGTTTACTGTAAACGGCTGTTACTTGGGACGTTATTAATAGTGGATTATGTCACCTTTAGGCGGGGTACGGAACGCGGGTAGCTATATGGAAAATGCCCTTTTTAGGCCAACCGCCAGTGTATGACCGTGTAAGTTTGCCTAACCTTGCCAGACGTATGCAGTGTAGTACTGCGACTGCAAGTTACAGCTAATTAAATCTGTATCTGTCGATTTTAGTGGTCATTTGGTAATCATATTTGAATGATAATTGGTTTTCTTATTTGTGTACATTTTAACAAGTAATTAGTACGATAATTTAACAAGAAATATAAAGTTGAAAACTTCTTTGATGTAATCTCATTAAATTCTAGTTCCTCACGGACAACTTTTAATAAATTATACCGTAGATTAAAGACAAGAAATAGTCTACTATCCAATCAAATATTGTGTCACAAAGGCTGTTACTCTTAGGTACTTCTATTTTGGAAAATAAGAAGTTTTCAGTTTTGTTTTTATTGAATAATGATCAATAAACAAAATACTTGAATTTTAACCTTTTTACTTTACATTTGTTAGTATAGTTAGTAGTCACTTAATTAAGTTTGATTTAAGTACTTTATTTTAATGATATTAATTTATTTTTAAACACTGTTTACAATTATTATTGCAGTTTTAATTCTTTAGGTATCTAATAAGAAACTGCTACTTTGTGCTTAGTTTGTTTACGGTATGACTGGTTGTCTGTTTGTCTTGGTAGCTGCCATCATCTTATCATCTTATCAATATTATCATCATTATACAATATTAACCATTGTTGTGTTTTATAAGTTAAAGGAAGAGAGAAGTTCCTTAGTAGATACACCAAGACAGGTATATAATAAAGAAATGTAAATTAATCATAACACAAATAAATATAGTGAAAAAATTAAATGCCGACCTGACCCAGCCAGGAATCAAACCTGGGTCTTCTGCAAACCGTGTGGCAACTGCACTGACCATTATGCTACCAGGAAGGCTGACGTAAGCACTGAATTTTTACTGCTTTTTAATTTTGAGTGCTTTTAGCTGCACAGTGCCATCTATCCAACGGTTATTGCAACCGATGGCTATGCAGATTATAGATGAAATACCACAAATTTGATAACACAATGCTAATAGTAAATTTTACTTTTTATTTTTAAGTGCCATTGCACTTCAACATAATATTCCAGATGGGTTTAGAATAACTAATGATCAAATCTAAACAATATTTCCAATTCTAAAGGACTTGGAACTTTTGTTTGAATTTACCAATACCGAAGAAGAAATAATATAGGTGTTTAAATAATAAAAAAAAGGAAATTGATGACTCTTGCAATCGTATTTATAGTTTATAGCTACAGTCAAGAGTAAAAACATGTACTTACACTAATTAAGATTTAGAATCTTCTTATAGAGAATAACGTTTCTAAAATGTGAAATGGGTGCCATTGACTGCCAGTGGTATACTCCCATACTCTAACAAGACAATGGCCAATTAAAGAAATGTGTGTGTGTGTGTGTGTGTGTGGTACTTTTACAGCTACTGCAACAGTGTTGTCAATTCAATTGAACTTTTTATGAACAGAGATTGGAATGCCTAGAGGCAGATTATAAATGAAAAAGATGGAATAGTGTACCAGCACACGTTTTCTCTCCTTTCTATGACATGGGGTCTATTAAGTCCTCGCGCGCCATATGTACGCACGGTCGTACACAAGGTGGCCCGCTAATTATACCTACAGCGCGGGACGGGTTAAACAAGGTGTGAAGAGGCACCTTGTGAGCCGGCAGGGTGAGGGTGACTGATGCTGCGTTGTTTTCACGTTGCACCAGTTGTCCATGCATCTGGACTCCAATTCCACATAAAGTCGGGTGGAGTGGAGTCACTTTTTTTTTTAATTTTTTTTTTTTATGCCTTATAAGACAGCTCTTGACCTCGATCTCGCTTGATCGTGAGCGTAGATGAGGTTAATGTAAGTTGTCAATATAATAATTTATTATTATTTAATCCCATAATGTGGGTGCTGCTGCAGTATTATGTTGTTCAGTATAGTTTAGTTTAGTTATTAAAAGTTTAAAACAATAATTAATGAATAAACATTTTAAACCGAAAACCTATTAATAAGTCACAATTCTGATCACATTATGAATCACATTGCTCTGAGAATTGGGATTCTCGTTCAAATTAAATCCCAGTCATCTTAAGGTAGGTAAGGCAATTAAATTGTAAATAAATATGTTTTCTAATCAAATGCATGAGTAATTTTATTTACAAATAAGTTGGCAAACAATCCTCAATCTGCCCTATGGTCACTACAAGAATATAGGTAGAACTAGCGTGTCTACAATAAATTACCAGAAAAAAATGATTGTTATATTTTCATATAAAAAATCGTTTTGTTTACATGGTCTAAAATAAAGGTTTTAATTGTCAAATATATGTATAATAAAACACTTTGAACTTAAACCTTTTTAAAGTTAGACTCGATCCACTGTGAGGTGGAGTCCTTTTACCGAGAGAAGAAGCCGCTCGAAATTTGAGTAGAAACATTTGCGCACTGGCGATCTTTGTGTGAAGCTCTTATAGCGTGAAATGAAGTGCGGCGGCCGCGTCGCGTGGCGAGACGGGTGAAGTCATGCTCATGTAGGGTTGGTAATTGGTATGTGTAAGAATAATAAATCAAGGCCAAGAAATTTTAAAACGCCGGTTTTTTAATGTCACTTATTCAGTTAATTACTATTCGGCTTGTTTTATGAATCTTTTAGGAATCTTGCAACACCATCAAGGGGAGTTGATACCTCTACCTACTTCCTGAAGCCTCAGCTCAAAAAGACAAAGTCAAATCGTTTGTTATTATGTTAAGTTTTTAATTTTTTTATTCATTTATTTACGAACATCGAATCTACAGCACTTTATAAACTAAGTTATTACATTGTATACTTAACCTACTTCGAATTACAGATCCTTACTTTGTAAAACTATATATTTAACTAGCTGACCGGCGGACTTTGTACCGCTTTGACAGTTTCCATGACAACAAAACAAACAAATCTTTCGTCCGCTTAAGAACACCCGTATCCCATGATGAACCCCTATAGCAGCGCCACTTACCGGGTCCAATTGTAAATTTAAACCATTCTCGATTCCACTTGAACACACACAGAAAATTTCATCCAAATCGGTCTAGCCGTTTAGGAGGAGTTCAAACACACGCACAGAAGATTTATACAATATGTCGCTTAAGCGAATTAGAAAACAAAACAGACAACAAAACACAACATCTTAGAAACGGCAAAAACAATCTAAAAAACAAATAAATTAAAAGGGTAGGATTCAATACAAAAAATAAATAATAATAATAAAACAGAAAAGTAGTAAAAACAGCAAATGACATCATAAGCCTGCATCATAACTCCTATCAGGGTATGGTATGACATGAAACTCCACTTTAAGTACCCTTCAAAATTGAACGCAGCCAAAACAATGCTGTTTGGCGGCATAAATAAGATGGTGGTCGCCATCTGGTTAAATTCTGGGAAAAATAAAAACCATTTGAAACTCAAGGCCGGACTTCCAACATTGACCTTACCAATTCAATTTAATTGGTAATGCCACTTACTGCACATTTACAGTTTGTACAACGTTTTTTTTAATCCAGCTTGTACGTACACAAATCCTTGCCTGGACGTTTTCCGAACGCCAAACTAAGACATCTGGATTCTGGACATATCTGGTAAAACCTGCCCCACTATTCTGCTATTTATTTTCAACGTTTATTATCCTGCTAACTGCAAGAGTTAATTTCGTAGTTAGCAGAATAAGAGTACGCTATAGTTTCAACATTTTCGTATTCTGCTAACTACTAAACTATAGAGTTGATTTCGTAGTTAGCACAATAGCGAAAACGTTAAAACTGTAGCGTTTCAGATCCGTTTCAGATGAAAATATTTAGCAGAATTGGGGGGCGGGTCGGTTGACAGCCCTATACTTACTTGCGGCTCATACAATAGGCAATGTGTGAAATCACTGAATTTAAGGTTCACTGACTTGCAAGCCTCGACAGATAATAAATATAGTAATTGAGCTATTAACCACACATAGTGATCACGAATGTGTATCTATAGATCCAAGTCTGTAGCGTCTCCCATCAGGAATTGGGCAACATTGTATCGATGGCTTATAGAGCACATGTTCTATTTACAAAAATTGCGATTTTTACTTTTTAACTGAAAACTGTATTGATTGACGTGCTCTACCGTTTGCACTTACCCACGTGTCGATATTCCATATCTTTCTATCAAAAACCCAGTGTCACAGTTGTATCAAGTGAGCTTCGGTTGTCCAAGAATACTAACCCCGCCCCACTTAGTGCATTTGTGGATTCAAATTACTAAGTTTGAGGGTTCAAATGTACAAAGTGAAGGGGTTAGTACAATCGTGTATTCAAATTACTAAATTTGAGGGGAAAAACTTCAAAGGGGTTAGCTAGGAATTCAGCTGATTTTGTTATCAATTTGACGTAATTTCGTTATGAAATTTACTTATTTGTAGAACCAAAGAATAAGTCTTATGAATAAACGTAATTTGAATTCC
This sequence comes from Eudonia mercurella, assembly GCA_963082485.1. NCBI lineage: Eukaryota > Metazoa > Arthropoda > Insecta > Lepidoptera > Crambidae > Eudonia > Eudonia mercurella. Next base: position 11,655,502 of record OY720048.1, read on the forward strand.
ATATTATCATAGACTGTTTTTGTATTGTCTATCAATGCTTCAACTTTAAAATGCTCTCCTGAAAAATCAACTTTTTGTAATTAGAGCATGTTTGCTCTAAGCCATCGGTATAATATATATGAAACAATGCTGCTGAGTGCTGATACTCTCAGTTTTCCTTGTAATATAAGCTGCAGTGAAACAACAATTTAAAAGTAGCGTTTTCGGTTAGCAAATATACACACTGTGGTTCTTTTACTTGGTGATTGGGATAAGAGAGCCATTTTCTCTGTAGTTGATTTTTAATATTAGACATATCTACATTGATCCGATCCCAAGGTAAGTAGCTAAAGCACTCCGTTTTATGGAAATCAAAAACCTACCGCCCAGACCCGACACTATATCGAAAAGTTTGTTTTCGACATTGACCCGATCGGGAATTGAACCCGGGACCTCAGAGTTAGCGCTGCCCAAAGTACGGCGTGCAGGCTACGGCTACAGAGGTCGTAATCAATGAAATCATGCTTATTAAAGGGGGGCAGCGCGGAATTTCGAAAAGAAATTTCTTTTGAATTTCTTTTATATAATCTCGTCAAATTTGTTTGCTGGATGTCTGTCTGTCTGCAAAAATCTGGCCAATTTTTAAGGTTTTTAAAGGTTCATATATTCTTTAATAATTAATTTATGAAAAAAATCGGTTCAGTTTTGGAGGAGGAAACAGGGGACTACGAAACGTTGTTTTTTTCTACTTTTCATATAATCAGTCGACCTTAGTGTTTCCTCTTAATAAATACCGATGTGCTATCTCTACATCAACATTAAAATTTTGGCAAACGCTCCGGCAACGACTCTGCACACTATCAAATGTCATGGCCGATTTAAAACGCTACAGCTTTGATCTCAAAATACCTATTTACCTGAAAATCTTATTGACCACAACACAACAGTTTTACGTCAGCAACGCATAAGCAGATCCCCGGATGCTGCAGATGTTCATTTTTTATATTTACGGGTAAGCACAGTGCCTTGATCTCACCTGATGTTAAGTGATGATAAGGCCATTTGGTGGAAGCGCACTTCACCCGGGATTCTCAACTAGTGAGGCACTGACTATCTTATCTCTAGCTGCAGGAACACAAAAATGCTACAATCATTGATGTTATGGCAAAATATTTAGATAAGTTGGTGATATCTAGCCATGCGGACAAACAAGTCCTACCACCAACCAAACCGAGTACACAAAGATGTACCCCACGCTGGGAATTGAACCCAGAACCTCTGGGTCTAAACCGGTGGTCTTAACCACTAGATCACAAAGGCGGTTAATCGCTTTCCATCAGGCGGGCCACCGATTCGATCCGAACCCAACCCCTCGGAGAATCTAGTAGGGCACGGGGGCACACACTAGTGCGTGATGCCGTTCCCTCTAGAAAACCTCCGAAGGTGATTCGTTTCACACGGCTTGAGGAACCCTTTAACTTTCTCGCCGCCCCCTGAAGCTGAAAATGCTTTCTGAGGCAATCAGCAAACTCTTCAAAAAGATGGAATCAGGCGGGTCGGCCTCGTTTGCCAGCCGTCATAAACATATATATTTTTATGTGAAACCGCGATGACCTTCCTCCAAAGCTCGCCACGGGAACGGCAAGGGCCGGGCGTGATGGCTGCCACAGAAATAGCGGACGACGACGGTTTCCCAAGCCGCTGCGGATGTCGGCGAGGCCTCGCACCTGCCCTAATTACCTAGCCAGTAGCTATACATAGCGGCGATGGGTTGCGGGCCGGGCTGCCGCGTTCGGCTCGCGATTGTGTAGGCTCACTTCCTTTTATTATCAAAATAAAAAATTCATGTAAAATAACGCCTCGGTGGCCGGTGGCCGGTGGCAAGGCGGTATCGAATCCACGACCTTTGGATAACCGGTCGAATGCTCTGACCGCTGAGCTCCCAAAGCCCCAGAAGACTCGTTGAATTTTTCTAGTAGTTTGTGATTTATGCTGCAAGCCAGCGGTATTACGTCACTGTGAAGTTACTACCCTCACAGTCGAAAGAACACGTTTGCAAGTATTTAAGGGGGTGCGGCGCGGACGCAAAATTGCGAGTTTCAAGTTTCTTTATGATAGCGAGCGAGCGGCGCGTGGCAGTGGGGTGACAACGGCGTACGACTACGAATACGCACGCACACTAATACAGAGTAGGCTGGTGATTTAATTAGAGCAATGTTTACTTTTGTAAAATCATAGGCGTTTGGATAAAAAATAATAAAAGTCTTAGTATTTTCATATTCATATTTTTTAATTGAAAAATAAGACAACAGTGGCCTGCGGAATATCAATACAAACATTTTGATGTCGGATCATTGTTTCATTTGTGCTATATATACAAAGTTTCTGAAGAAATAAGTTTTTAGATATCATTACTTTTACGTATTGTTTATGCAGTTTCCGGGTATTTGTTTCAAATTCCAAGACAACCATGGCTTAGTGAAAGGATCAAGCTAACCTACACTAGTCCTTTTAATGTATATTGACCTATTCAGCGCCTAGCACCAGTGACTTAAAAACACGTAAATTTTCGAAATTCCGCGCGGCACCCCCTTAACAATCGATAAAGACGTAATTCCTTGGTTTGTGAATGCAAAATTCAAAAATAATAAAAATATTTACATGACCTATCAAATGATAAGATGTTATTGCGCCATCATCATGCTACATACACACGCTGATCAGACTACCACACTGTCAGATTTCCTCAATAGTTGAATTTTATGTGTATGGTCATACGGTTGAACATTTATTGAAATAATTTGACAGTTTTGGACATGTTGATGTGGTGGCGTCTGTACGTAAGTGTTTAGCATCTTTACGCTACGAGACGAGTGATTCCATCTCGGCCTTCGCTTTGAGAGTTTGTTTGAAACTTTATATTCCCTTTTTCGCCTCTTATAAACACTGCACTATCGTATTCCTTTGATGAACTACACGAGTTGTTTTCAAAAGGGTTTCGTTCGAAAACATGTTTTTCAGGTATGTATTTAAAAACTTCAAAGAAGAGGTCTACAGTATTCAACTAACCATAGTAACTAGAGTGAACAATAAAGATAATATTTTCTTTCTAATAAAATTATCGCCATCACACATAACACTTTTTAAAATATGTAGTAGGATCGATGTAGGATAGTGGCCTTCTAACGTCATAGAAGAGTCGAAGAGTGGACAATATATATATATTTTTTTAAATTAGAGTAGACTAACTAAAGCAATCGCCAGAGCCATAAGCAGTCGCCATAGCTGTCACATCATCATCACCAGCTCATTTTATGTCTCCACTGCTGGGGCACGAGCCTTCCCTATGGATGGATAGGGAGAACGGGCCATAAACCACCACGCGGGCCCAGTGCGGATTTGTGGTTGTTAACGACTGCTAATGCAGCCGGGACCACCCTATCATGACTTACGCTAGCGTAGTTTTCGCGCATACCGCGTTCTCCTATCTGTATCCCTTACAAACCCTCCAAAACCGTTTCATGCGTTGCGCCACGGGTTGCCCGTGGTACTATCGCAATGTAGATCTTCGTGATCTTTGTCTTCCCATTGTCAAAGATTTTATCAAGGACGTTTCCATACGTTACTTTGATAACACCCCCCACCGCCCTAACCCGCTTGTTGTGGCGGCCGCCAACTATAAAGTTGGAGGCCTTCCACCAACAAGACCGTACACATCTAGACGTCCTAAACGCGTCCTGGATGATTCCGACATGATTCCATGACAGTTGCGAACTCCCCGTGCCCCGTCCCCCCGCCCGATCCTCTAAATGCCACTACACATTTACAGTATACACTAAACATGCACACTAGTTTAGGCCCAAGACACCGTACTCGTAGAACAAGGGTACGACGAACCGGTTCACACGCGCTCTATACCAGGTACAGACGTACAGATGGGGCGCTTCTCTCCACCACCACGGCCCGGTCAACCGGAGCCGAGGTCCGAGCCTTTAGAGGCGCCCTCGGCTTGTTCCGCTCCCCGATCCGACCCGAACCCTTCGAGAATCTAGTAGGGCACGGGAACACGCACTAGTGCGTGATGCCGTTCCCTCTAAAAAACCTCCGAAGGTGATTCGTTTCACACGGCTTGAGGAACCCTTTAAGTTTCTCGCCGCCGCGCCCCCAAAAAAGCCCGGTGAAGCTGAAAATGTCGTCTGAGGCAATCAACACTTTCTAAAAAAAAAAAGCCGGGACCAACGGCTTTAAGTGCTTTCCGACGTAAGGGAGAGCTGGAAATGATACATTTTTGGTCACCCATCCGATTTTCGACTTTCGACATCCGCCTTTGCGAAAGTTGCTATATTCAGCTAACGCAGACCGGGCGTATCAACCACTGCGCCATCGAGCTACTTCATAGCTGTAAGAGTGAGATTCTCTAACTTTGTCCTGAAAGATGTTATTAGATTATTTATTCATCAACATTATTAGCCTATAAACTTACTACTGCTGTGTAGGAGAGCTGAGACCAGGGGCCTTACCCCTGGTATTTCCACATGAACCATAACACATGAAGTGATTAGGCTTTGTTAGTGGACTGTGGGTTTTATCGAGTTCCATGTTACGACCACAACGGGGATGTAAACGGCCCGCGTGCCCTTGCTGTGTGTTGCTGTTGTTTTTGTTGGCGCTTTATAGTTTGCCGTTTCATTACTTCGCACGTTTGTTAATTACGTTTTAATGTAGCCATTGTCGGTGCATTAGCAATGTGTGCGAGTTTATTACCTATTCGATTCTGGTAACGAAATTGAAAAGTATGGAAATATGGAAACCTAGTTAGCTTACAAACTAAGAGCACCACGGTAGCGTACTTATTATCGCCTTGGTTTGTTTGTACTCATTACAATACATTTATTATTATCTCTTTTATTTATTTTCTTTCTTAAAACTATATTTTTACAATATTTTAATATAAAAACAATAAAACATTATAAAAACCTAATCCTAGAGTACCACCAGCAGTGGGGCAGGGCCAAGCTACCGGTGGTCAGGGCTGCAGAGTGAGGAACCTTCTGACAATACGTGCCGTGTCTAGGAGTACTGCCTTTTGCATCTGACCCTTAACCCAACCTTTCAGCGAGAGCCTCTCTAGGTGTTGATCGAGGCTCTTCGCTATCAGACCGTTTGCCGAATCGACTATCGGTACAATAATGGTTGAATCCACATCCCACATGGCGGTAACCTCGTTAGCCAAGTCAAGGTACTTACTGAGCTTGTCCTTCTCGGCTTTCACAAGGTTCTCATCATGAGGTATGGTGATATCTACCACTATTGCCCGGCGCTGGGATCGGTTGATCACGATATTAGGCTTATTGGCGACAATAGTCCTGTCCGTAATGATAGAGCGATCCCAGTAAATGCATGACCATTTTCGAGTACTGGCGCAGGTGCGTACTTGAAAGATGATAGTACGGCACCTCCGATTCAACAAGGCCATATCCAAGAGCAAGTTGCTGGTGAACTATTCTGGCTACTTGGTTGTGTCTGTGCAAATACTCTCCGTTAGCAAGATGAGAACAACCAGAAATAATATGTCGGAGTGATTTACCTGGACGGCGGAATGCCCGACAGATGTCGACCGTATTACCGTTATTATTATTATTATTTATTTATTTATTTTCAGCCTATATTTTCAGCCAAATGTTTAAAAAGCTTTCTTTGGTGTAGGTACTAGTAAATATTTTTCTCATGGGTAGACAAATAGGAATAAAAAGTTCTATCTGTCCTCCTTATAGCGACTGGTGGACAGATTAAACTTTTTCCTCCCATCTGTCACCCTGGTGGACGAAACGGGGTGACAGATGGAAATATTCTTAGTAATAGTGTTATAATTGATTCTAAATAAAAAAGAAAAAAATATTTGTTTTACTATAGTATAGTATAAAGTTGTTTCATTTAAATGTGTAGTGTTCGCGTAAACTTTAGAAAACAATAAATATTTCTAAATATTGTAATTACTTAGGAAAAAATTATATAAAGTTACCCATACCTATTTATTTGTATGGCATGACAAACACAGTGATTAAGGGAAGAACAAGGTGTTAACGTGTTGAAAATGGCAAATAAAACTCGCATCATGCACCCAATTTAGTGTGCATTAATTACAATGAGCCGTTAATAAATCCCTAAAGGGCACAGACCTAAAATAAACGGTTCGCCGTACTTTATGTCTGGCCGACTGGTATTTTTAGAGCCGTGTGCGGACGTCGGTGAATCATTGATGCGATGTTGCTTTTGCCTCTTAAGTTTTATTGATTTTATATTGAATGGGCTCGTAGTTTCAGCGTCAATGTTGAGCGATATAAATGTGGAAACAAAACTGCATTGTCAGAATCGTAGTCTAAACTCACTATAGCCAGCCAGCCAGCTACAGGTCCTGAGGTAGGTGCGGGAGAATTAACAGTTTACGTAGGATCTAACACTGAAAAATTTAAACGATATAAAACTGTTTTAATCACCATCATTTTTATTACCAATTACAACAATCGACATTTAAAATAATATAATAAAAATAATCTTTTTAATCAAAACCCTTTTTAGTAATAAAAAAATTGGTTGTCTGTAAAGTCGGTTTACTGACGATAGTTGAACGTGACAACGTCTTAAGAAGGTGTCGGGAGGTGTTGGGGGTGTCAGGGGGTGTTGGGGGTACGTACCGCGGTCACTTGCGGCACACACTTGCGGCTTGCGGCCACGGGCTTGCACAGCAGCCTGCAGCAGCCCGTCGAACAGGTAGGCGGGAGGAGTTGGGGGTGTCGGGAGGTGTTGGGGTGTCGGGGGGTGTTGGGGGTACGTACCGCGGTGGCGATGCCGGCCACGGGCTTGCACAGCAGCCTGCAGCAGCCCGTCGAACAGGTAGGCGGGAGGAGTTGGGGGTGTCGGGAGGTGTTGGGGGTGTCGGGGGGTGTTGGGGGTACGTACCGCGGTGGCGATGCCGGCCACGGGCTTGCACAGCAGCCTGCAGCAGCCCGTCGAACAGGTAGGCGGGAGGAGTTAGGGGTGTCGGGAGGTGTTGGGGGTGTCGGGGGGTGTTGGGGGTACGTACCGCGGTGGCGATGCCGGCCACGGACAGCCTGCAGCAGCCCGTCGAACAGGTAGGCGTGAGGAGTTGGGGGTGTCGGGAGGTGTCGGGGGGTGTTGGGGGTACGTACCGCGGTGGCGATGCCGGCCACGGGCTTGCACAGCAGCAGCAGCCCGTCGAACAGGTAGGCGGGAGGAGTTGGTGGTGTCGGGAGGTGTTGGGGGTGTCGGGGGGTGTTGGGGGTAAGTACCGCGGTTGCGATGCCGGACACGGGCTTGTACAGCAGCACGGCAAAATTTCTACTCAGCCGATTGTGCTTCTTTGTCGCTCGTTCCGCGCTCTCGCTTGCACTTCAAGCCTTACAGCGAGCCTTACAAAACGCCTCAGAGCGAGGTAACGCCGAACTTTTTCGTGCGTGCAGCCGGCTCTATCGAATTATAAGACGTTGTCACGTCAATAACGCAAAAAGTAATAATTAAACCTTAATTAATAATTATCACAAAAAAAAAAGAAATTGTAGAAATTTACTTATGCAAAATCACAGATTGTGTTAGGAACATAGTTTTTTATCAACATTTCTATCACCAATTTTTCGTTTCAACTGTACACTTAATTTTTTCTATAAGCAAGAATGAAATCGGGTAGAGATGGGATCGTGTAGAGTGGGGATGAAGCCTGCTGAACGACAACAAAATTATCGACAACAGTTCCGTGCAGCGTGCAGCTACAGACCCTACATTGGATGTAGGTGAGTCGTATTCTCTTTGGATTCCCAGACGGAAACTATTTTGTGGCGACACATTGCTTGATGAAACGCAAAGGGAGAAGGCGATGGTTTATGTCGCTGTAATCGCTACCGTTAATTGATTTAGGCATGGAAGTCACCAAAGTGGAGATGGGCGGAAAGATGTGTCGTGTTCGTAAGCAACAAACAGCGGTGAATATTGCAGCTGCTGGAAGTGCTATTGACTCAAATAGGCATAGCTGGATTAAGCCATGTAAAGGCCCCTAGGCACTACATATTGAGGGGCCCCTATCTTATCTTCTAGACTGAGCAAAATAAAACTTTTTTCTCTTACCGAGGAACCCCAAACGTCACGGGCCCATAAGCAGGTGCCTTTTTTGCCTTAAGGTTAATCCGGTACTGCAAATAGGTATTCAAATTTCAAATAAGTTTTAGACATTTTAAAATTATCGCATCCCATTTTAGTAGTTCCTGCAATGTTCCTACACCTACCTAACTCAAAAGCCGAAAACATAAAACTCATCTAGCGTAAAACGGAACGCACCCAATAAAAATGTCAGTAGGCAGGTAGTAAGTAGGTGGTAATGTAAGATGAAATCAAATCATCATCATCAGCTCATTTTATGTCCCCACTGCTGGGGCATGAGCCTTCCCTATGTACAGATAGGGAGAACGGACCATAAACCACCACGCGGGCCCAGTGCGGATTGGTTGTTGTTAACGACTGCTAATGCAGCCGGGACCATCGACTTTACGTGCCTTCCGAAGCACGGAGGAGCTCGAGATGATTAATTTTTGGTCACCCATCCGATGACCGGCCTTTGCGAAAGTTGCTTAACCTTAGCAATCGCAGGCCGGGCGCGTTAACCACTGCGCCATCGAGCTCCTGGATCCTGAAATCAAATATTAAATATAAATTAAACGCGAGTCAATTCGTAAAAAGTGTTTCATGTCATGTCATAGTTAGTGTTTGCGTTAACTTTATATAGGTACCTATCTATTTATTGTTTTTAACAAACAACGGAACAGTGTTGCCAAATTAATGATAACATTCAAAATGGTTCTATTTTGGCGCGCCTGACTCACGCGTGTTGCTGGCCGGTTGTGTGCAGTAGTGTTGCAATTCAAGCGTATATGTATATAGATAGCTTATCGATACTGTCGATACTATTAGTTAGAGATTGTAAATTATGACGCCCTTGACCAAAACTTATCAATGGTATCGATAGCTTCACACTATCGATTGTCAGCGGCTGCACAATGCTATTGTTTATTTGTTTATGAACAATAGTATCGTGTAGCCGTTGATTATCGATTGAGTGAAACTATCAATACTCTCGAATTCTCGATAGTAGGTAGGTACCTACATACCTATTTGCTCAAGGACATCAACTAATAATCAATAACAAATTAGTGTTGCGCAAATTATATTGATACTATTGGTATTTTACAATATTTTTGCCCATTTAAAACTATCGATAGTATTGTCTTGTCACGTATCGAGTGATTTTCGAGGTCAACTGTCGATAGTTCCGCAACACTAGTGTGCAGTCGCCAGTTTTAATTTTTCACGCTAGGTAAGCAGCTACCTCTACGTTCGCGCCCAAATTTAAAATTGGAACGTCCAACGTTCGCGTTTCGTAATAGAGCATGTTTTGTTTTTGTTTATTTCGCTTTGGGAACGGGCAGGTGTATCGGGTTAGGAGTTTGGGAGCTCGGTCAACGGTTAGCGTTTTTGGGTTGCGATCTTGAAAGTTAAGAAACTTTTGCAATGACCAGTCGCCTGATGGGTGACCGAGTAAAATTATCTCTAGTTCCCCCCTGCTTCGTTCCCGGTTGTTTATGTATAAAAAAAGAAACCAAACTTCACTTTCCCACCAAGACATTCTAGATTAGGTCTTAGGTAGGTATGCCGCGACCTCACATGGTCGTGTATCCTTCCAAACAGGCCGTCTGCTTGTATGGTAGAGGCCGTTTTTGTTCATAAGCACCTTTATGAGCTGTATTAGTACACACGCCAGTACATCAAACTTCAGTAAATGTTCAACTATATGCCATATACATACAGTTCAAAGTGGATTGAGGAAATTTGGCAGTTTGTAAGGAGTCTGGATGCGCATGCGCGTGTATCCGTCCACTTGGCGGTTTTTAAACAACCGGCAATTGTTTCACTTCACCAACAACTTTTGAGTAAACTTCAATTTTATTTTAAACTAGCGGCCCGTCCCTGCTTCGCACGGGTGGAAATTTAAAAAAAAATATAGCCTACGTTACTCAGCGCTAATGTAGCATTGTAAGGGTGAAAGAATTTTTTAAATCGGTCCAGTAGTTTTGAGTTTATTCGTTGCAAACATACATACATACATACATACATACTTACAAAAATACAAAGGTTTCCTCTTTATAATATTAGTATAGACACCTATCTTTATATTGATGCCTCTCTATGTTGAACATCCATACTAGATTCGCTCATCGTACGGTAGTGTTATTATATTCTTTGCTCATGGCTTAGTAGCGCATAGACGGGTTATCTACGACATATCGATTGCCAATTGATCAAATATTTTTTTTTTTGCATTATGAGAAACATACAGCACGTATGTAATAGTTCAAATTACGACGATCATAACGATTTACACAAATTATACCACCCTCTCACAGAATATCGGTGTGAAACAATGGCACTCGTTGCTGTTGTGTTTCGTCCGGTGAGTGAAAGTACCGGAGGCCCATCTCTCACCCTTCCCCTCTCCTAGTTCCTACTCCCTCCTCAAGATTCAACTCCTTCCTCAAGACCGGCAAGGCAACGCATCTACGATAACTTTGGTTTTGCGGGTGTCCTTGGGCGGCTGTGATTACTTTCATCAGGTGGCTCGTTTGCCTCCTTTTAACATTAAAAAAAAACCTACTGAGTTTCTGATATAATAACAATTTAATCTCATGACCGTTTGATCATTTGCAGATGCTTTAAAAATGTTAGATATTTTTAACGTATTTATTTATTTATTTTACTTTTCGATTAATCGTTATCGATCATTTGATTTCGATCGATTGGCATTCAACATGGCGTAGATAACCTCGCATAGGGTTTGTAAAATCTTTAGTAAGTAACTCAGGGTTTTTTTTAATATCTAGTAAATCTGTCGCAACATACAAGTATTCCATATTATTTCCCCAAAGTTTAAAATCTACTATTTAAAATTTTCATAACAGGTGTTAAGCCGTTTCACGAGGTTATAATAAAACCTTATTATTTTCTTTTTTTTTAAATATTAGCGACTCGAATTTGGTGGCCGCGAGTGTATAAGTAAATAACAACAAATCACTGAGAGCTGTTATGTAATCCTAGTAGCGAGTGTTGCCCGCATTATAATTCGGTGGGCCGCTCAACGGTGAGCCGCCAGTCTGGGTCAAGGCTTGCCGCAAGGCCGACAGACAACGTCACTGGCTGTAAGCTTTTAGCGTGGCCGCGAGATCACAAGATAAGGAAGACTGCAGAAAGTAAGCTTTATACAAACACGCTCGATCCAGAGAAAATCCGAGCGCAGCTGTAATGTTGGCCTGTTGCGAGATTCCGTGTCCGTGAAAAGTTGTATTTTTAGGGTTCCGTAGCCAAATGGCAAAAAACGGAACCCTTATGGATTCGTCATGTCTGTCTGTCTGTCTGTCTGTCTGTCTGTCTGTCTGTCTGTCTGTCTGTCCGTCCGTATGTCACAGCCACTTTTTTCCGAAACTATAAGAACTATATTGTTGAAACTTCAAAAATGATATTGAGGTTTCTAATATCATATTTTTTGCGAGAGACACTTCCAAAGTGGTAAAATGAAAGTGCGAGGCGGCTTTTCGGAATACCTGGGCTGAGTGGTCACTTCTTAGAATTAGTAAACGATTTAATTACAAAAACAATTGTTGAAAAAATTTCCACGAGCAGGATTTGAACCTGCACCCTTCTGACATACCGGGTCAGGTGCTCTACCAATTGAGTTAACGTGGTTCTAACCAGCCCGCCGAAATTATTCAACACTATTTACTTTTTTACTTTGAAAGCCAAAGGCGCCTAGTTACTGCAGTTTTGCAGAGCTAAATACTTCTTATGATATGGGGTCCTTCAAAAGAAGCGTGAAGAAGCACCTTGTGGGCCGGCAGAGTGTGGTTAACTGATGCTACATTTGTTTTCACGCTGCACCAGTTATCTTCACGTCTGGACTCCATTCTTACCTATTAGCTACCTACCTATTAGCTGTAGGTATTTGATTTATTCTGATATTTACAAGTGTGTCGTTTCAGATAATTTTGACATCATCATCATCATCATCTTGCCTAGTGTGAGTTTCATCATTTGACATTCGAACACGTTAACGACAACGAAAATTAGTATGGCATTAAAGCAGCGCCTCTGGCGACATACGAGAAGTTAAAATTTTACCATAGTAATTCTCGTTTTCGAAAACCGAATGAATACGGCTCATAAACAAAACTCACTCTAGCTAGGCACTCTGGGCCATGAAAAGTTTGTGGAACGGTTTCTGGCAGATAGACACTGAATGCAGTAACATAATAAGGTAGTAAGTAGGTAGGTACCTTTATAAACAACACATCCATTTGAACATAAACTACAAAAAGCATTATAATACAATTTTTAATGTCGGCCCGTTCGACGTCGACGCGACATTTTCACTGACATTGTGAAATGGCGTGGGCTGCACCATATGGTCGCTTTAGAATAATACCAAACGCGCTTGTGTCACTCTTGAGTGTTAAATGAAACACCTTGTGACGTCACGTTCTTTACGATGCTGAATAATTATCAATGATTGTTGTTGATGAATGAGAAGGTTGTTGAATGAGAAGCTCAAGCAACTTTCGCAAATGGGATGGGTGACCAAAAATTTATCATTTCGAGCTCGTGCTTCGGAAGGCACGTAAAGCCGTTGGTCCCGGCTGCATTAGCAGTCGTTAACAACCACCAACCCGCACTGGGCCCGCGTGGTGGTTTATGGCCCGTTCTCCCTATCCATCCAATCCAATTTAGTTCACACTTCACTGAAGGAGAGTAAAGCGAACAGATAGATTACAAACAGCGCGTGCGGAAACGAGACAGTTGCACCGGTCGGAGTCGGAATCTGCCCGCCCGCACTCAATTTGACGTCGTACGCTATGAAACATTAGGCTTATTCCAATCATCAGAACTACGAAACAGGTTGAACTAAACGAATGAAATGACGCGATTGAACTTAATGACAGGGAGACTACTAAAGTACTGAGCCAAGTGAACTAGATGAACTAAATGAACTAGATGAGTGATATACTTCATCTAGTCCAATTGAACTAAGTATATCATTCTTTACACTTCAGTGTAAGCATTTTGTGCATGTCCACAACTTTTAGCGTAAGCCGAAGTTCTATCCGTTTGTTTGTTCACATCTACTGACGCAACTATTATTTAATCTGTGCCCACGATGTTCCGCATTTGCAGTTATGTTGATTGTTGACATTTGGCGATACCACGCTATCTGAGATTAGGCGCGCACCCCAAATGGCGCGCCCTTTACCGTAGCCCCACCCAGAACCCAGACCGAAGGACAGACAAACATTGTACCTAATGTTTATGTTTATGTTGACCTTTAGACTTTTTGTTTATTCTGCAACGAAGAAGCCACGTCTCACCCTGATGGTAAATGATGGTGAGGCCGAAAGTGGAAGCGCACTTCACACGGAATCCTCAACTACTGAAGCCCTGGCTATCTTATATCTAGCTGCCGAAAACTACTGAGGCACTCGCTATCTTATCTGTAGCTGCCGAAAACTACTGAGGTACTGGCTATCTTATCTCTAGCTGCCGATGCCGTAACACTACAATGCTACAAACATTGATGTTATGGCGACATATTTAGATAAGATGGTGGTAGCTAGCCAGGCGGACAAACAAGTCCTACCACCAACCACAACAATGTACCCCCCGCTGGGAATTCTGTTACCTCCGGGTTGAGACCGGGGGGGGGGGGGGGGGGTGTCATACTAGACTAGACCACAGAGGCGGTTAAGAGGTTAAAAGTTTTGTACAGCCATTAATATTGTAAACTTGCAATATCTAAGTGCATATTTCTTTATAAAGTACTAGCGGCCCGTCCCTACTTCGCACGGGTGGACATTTTTTTACACTCAGCGCTAACGTAGCATTCTAATGGTGAAAGAATTTTTCAAATCGGTCCAGTAGTTTTTGAGTTTATTCGTTGCAAACATACATACAAAAATACAAAGCTTTCCTGTTTATAATAATTAAGATGACACTTAGCTTTAAGTTTATGTTTCTTTCTACAATTTTTGCTTGTTTCAGTGTTTGTCTTGTTGGTTGTCCTAATAAATAAATAAATAAATAAATAAATAATATTAGTATTATAGATAGAGAATGTCCAACATGGTACTACCATAACTGTAATAAGTTTATGCCCGCTAGTAGTCGGACGAACATAAATCTTCGTATCAAAAGAGTCATGGTTGGTGTATCAACCAATTAATGTATGTTTGACGTCATCATAATAAATGTATGGCCTATATATGTTACGAGACCAAATTAAGAATGTCGGTGCGTTCATTAACATGCGATGACTAAGATGGGCCTATGCTAGTGTAACAGGCACTAACGAATCAAGTGTGTAGAGTTAGCAATGACCGGTCAATGTTGAATATGTATAGTTCCTCTGAACGGCTAAGATTATGTGTACAGTCGATTATGCCCGGGCTATAGATACTAATTTTACACACCCAACAGAGTTCCACTGCTGTGGTGAATCAGAGGTCCCAGGTTCGATACCTAGCAAATTAAGAAAATCTGCATTTGCATCTGCATTTAAAGCCGAGCCTGAGCTTGAGCCGGGAGTTTTGTGGACCCTGTCGGGCACAGCATAATAGAAGGATATTTTCATGTTTAGTTTTTATTTATATATTATAATATAACAATATATTTGAACTATTTGTAGCAACGTTTCTGTAGGTACGTTTCATAAATGAAAAAATGAAAAAATGAAAAATGTTTATTCAACAAAAATAGGGTAATGCATGATTGATAATACAGTGTACTCTAAGGCAACAATACATCCTACTTTGTTGTACAGATTTATCAACAGTTTACCTGTGACATCAACACTAAAAAAATTTTTGTTTCGTTGATGCCAGTATGTTTAACATGAAAAAATAGCCTCATCTTATTCTAAATTTACTTTCATAAAATTACTAATTACATAATTATATACTATTTTGTTTTAATTCCGACTGTTGCTAAAAAATTAATAAAACCTAATATATAAAATATAATAAAGTAATAAAAATATATATAATAGATGTGAATTGGCACAACACAGATTTGTCAAAATGTATGTGATGAATATCTACATATATATGTATATACATATATATACATATATACATATATATATACATATATATATATATATATATATATATATACATATATATCCACATATATTATATATTTGTAAAATAATAATGATATATATTAAACGAAACATTAGTTTATGAAACTTATATAGAGTATTTGATTATGACAGCATTACAAATAATTTTTCTGTGGAATCGTAAGTAAGGGTTGAGAGCCATTTTGCTACGAGTCTTTTGGCGTCATAAACTGTAGCAGATTTCAGATTACAAAAAGAAACAGCCTTGTTGTAAATCATACGATTTATAAAAGGAGGAAAACGTTGGGCGAAAGAGGTATTAACTGGGCGAACTGGAATTTTGAATACTCTCTTTAATAATAATTGGTTGTAGTTTTCTGATTGAAGAGTTATTTTATGGGTAAATATAGTTGATTTTAGGATAAATAACTGTCGAACGGTTAAGACTGAGCTGTCCTTATACAAATCTACTGTTGGATACCTGTATGGTTTATACAACATTGTTTTTAGTACTGATCTTTGGGCTCTTTCAATTATAATCATTGTACTCTTTGAGCAGCCACCCCAGCTCATTATGCAGTAAGAAATGAGAGATTCACATAAAGCCCGGTAGACAGATTTGAGCAGTTCGAAGTTGGCAACGTTACGGAGTCTCCTCATTATATGAGTGGTTTTGCGAACCTTCCCTGACAAATTACTAATATGGGCCTTGAAATTTAGATTCTCGTCCAGAATAACACCAAGGTATCTTATTTGATCACACCTTTGTATATGATGACAGTTACAAAACATGGCATCCTGGCAAGTGTGGATTGGGAGGGATACTAAAGAGTTGGAAGGTGCTGAGGCCAGTGTTTTATGAAAACAGATGAATTTAGACTTGTTCGGGTTTATTGTTAAAAGATTTCTTTGAAGCCATTTACTTACTATTGACATTCCTTCTTCGGTGCATGTCAGAGTTTCTTCCCAAGAGGCACCATGGAATAGAATTGACGTATCGTCAGCATAACATATTATGTCAGCATTTCTGAGGCTAAGGTCGTGGATGCCATTCATATAAATAATAAAAAGCGTAGGGCCGAGAATACTTCCTTGAGGCACGCCATAATCAACAGAATTTAGAATACTGGCAAAACTGCCAACGCTAACACATTGTTTACGCCCCTGCAGATAGCTTTCGAACCATGCAAGGGGAATGCCACGGATACCCAAGTGTTCAAGTTTATTTAGAAGTATCGGGGCGGAAACAGTATCAAACGCCTTGGCAAGATCTAAAAATACTCCGATGCATTTATTGTTACGGTCAAGATGTTCAGCCGTTGTATTAACCACAAGAGAAACTGCCCCATCAGTCGACTTCCCCTGACGGAAACCAAATTGGTTATCTGATAAGAGGCTGAAAGATTCGATGTATTTAATAAGGCGCTTATTGACAAGTTTTTCAAGGAGTTTAGCAAATATATTCAAAAGTGATATAGGGCGATAATTGTCAGGTGAATCACGGGAGCCTGCTTTGTGAATGGGAATAACAGAAGCTATTTTCCACGCGTCAGGAAAAATTCCCGTGGTTAAACTTGTATTAAAAATTAGGGTCAGAGGTTGAACAACAAATTCTTTTATTTGTTTTAACAAAAGATTGGTTATGCCGTCAATGCCAGGGGCTTTGTTAATGTGTAGGTCATTTATAAGAGCATTAACTTCAGAAACGTCTGTAGGCTCCATAAAGAAAGAGTTAAGTAGATGTTTTTTACACTTGGTATTTGCGGCTAAGCTTTCCTGGGTGGCGTTGAGACCAGTAAGTATACTATCAGCAAGTTTTTTACCTATTGTTGAGAAGTGGGAGTTACAAATATTTAAAGATTCTGTTGCATTAACTGAACCTTCAATAGTAAGAAGTTCCCGGGGTCCTTTTTGATTAGTTGAAAGATAGCAAATATTTTTGATGGATTTCCACAACTTTTTTGGATTATTTTTATTTTCGTCCAGTTCATTAGATTGATACTGCTGTTTCAGGTTTCGTAAAAGACGGTTGCAGAAGTTTCGATAACGTGTGTACACTAGTCGAGTCAGCTGATTTTTTGGGTCACGTCTGGATAAATTGTGAAGACGGTCTCTATGTCGCATGCATCTGATTAAACCCGGAGTGATCCAGGGTTTCAATATACATTGAGACCGTTTCTTTGGCAAGGTTTGTGAGTGCTTGATCAAAATTGTGTTAATAGTTGAGGTAAAAATATCTACTAAAACGTTCACGTCTTCACATTTGAAAAGTTCTTGCCAATTTATAGTTTTAAGCTCTTTTATAATACCCTCTATATCCCTTTTTGTAGTGTTTACACAAGGCTTGCATAATTTTGACTTGGCAAGGGACATTCCTGCCATCGCTAAATCATGATCAGTTATGTCTGAAGAGCAAACTAAACCGATCAGGGGCATTGAAGATTTTACAAATATGTGATCGAGGCAAGCCCTTTTCCTAGTAGGGATAGTTATTGCCGGTTTCAGGTCATGTTCAGCTAATAGACAGAGATAATCAAGATCAGACCCAGTATCAGAGGTGGAAATTATATTGATATTAATATCGCCGACTAAGAAAAGATTGTGCTCGTATTTGCGTGTCGACAGTGTACAATCAAGTGACGATAAAAACTTGTCAGTATTAGTGAATGAAGGTGAACGATAAATGCCTAGAATCGAAACCACTTGTGGTATGTCAACCTGCAAGCAATTTGCATCATCCATGTTAGGCTCTGACACTGTAGCGCTCCAGATATCCCTGACGTAGATTACTACTCCGCCACTGTGGTTAATTATTTTACTTGTTGCGTATTCTGAGTAGTGCGGAATATTCGGAATAATGGTAGATTCAGTAATCCAGCATTCGGTTACAACAATAACATCATATTTAAGATTGAGTCGAGTTAACGTAGTTAAAAACGTATCAAAGTTTTTATTAAGGCTCCTGATGTTCAATGTTATTACTTTGAATTTTTTGTCTGATAAAAAAGTTGCACACTTCTCCGGTTCATCTACGTCGAGACACACTATATCCAGAGAATCTAAGTCAGTTATTAAATTTTCTATCGTCTCTTTTATATGAATGATACAGAGTGCAGTGATTAATTAATAAGGTGAGTGTGTGTCTCTTGTTTAGAAAAGAAGTAAGTGCAACTGGTAGTTTAGCGCGGATTTTGTAAAAATAAACTTTTTGTATGAATATTGACTTTAGGAGCTGTCGTATTTTTAGTATTATATAAATATAATAAATATAAAGACAAAATAAAATAAATTTCAACGAAATATTATAACATATTATAAGAGTTAAAAAGATAATTAAAATTAATAAAAATATTAAAATAACAAAAATTGAACACTCGGTTGTTTTAACGCATGGAGTTAATTCACCAACAGTTATAGCATTGCAGAATAAAAATAAGAAAGTTAAATTATGGTAAGCAAGCATACAGAACGTTGTCTTAAATATTCTGCTGGGCTTCGGTTCTTGTAACTTCTTCGTGGATTCTTCCAGTAATACTATTGAGGTCTTCACGGGAGGAAATCTGCATTGCTCTTTTCCCTTCTCTCTGGCGTACATAAATTGAGCCCTGGGTACACCAACAGAAAGCATATCCATTTGACTTAGCTTTTGCACGAGCATCACGAAATAAAAGTCGGTTCTCCTTAGTTAATCGTTCGTTGAAGTAAACTTTACGAGCAGGGCCAGGGATCTCAAAATCGGCACTGGTCAAGGTTCTTCTGGCTTTCGATGCTCGAAGAACATGATCGCGATTCGATTTACGCAGCAGACGCACCACAATAGGTCGCGGAGCGCTGTCACTGCTGGGTGTTGCCGATTTGCGCGGGCCGACACGGGAGACCCAATCAATGTCCAAGTCCTCTAGATTAACACCCAATTTGCGAGTTACCAAAAGAAAACAGTGATGCAGGTTTTCGTTTTGAGTTTCAGTGATTCCTGAAATTTCAATCTCGTTATTAAGATGTGCTTGAGCTTGGGAGTTTAACTCCTTTTGCAGTTGAGTGACCGTTGACCTTAGAACCTGAACTTCTCTAGTACTCTCCTCCACAGCTTGTAGTCGAGTCTCGTTTGTAGCAACGGTGATACCCAGTTCATCTAGGCGCTCGTGGCATCGCGTAAGAGAATCAGTAGCTACCTCCAATCGTTGTTTTAACGAGGAAATTTCCTTAGTAAGAAGACGGAGTTCGTCTGTGAGCTCTCTTATTTCCGAGCTGGCAGTATCAGTAGATGATGGAGGCGCAGACTTTTTCCTCAAAGTAATGTTATGGACGTCATCATTAGTGAACCGAACTGGAGTCGAGCTATTATTTCCACCTTTTCGAGCCATTGCACAACAGTCAGGACATTTCCAAACATTATGTCGTTCTTTAGGTAAGGAATCAAGCTTGATACATAAATCGCAGAAAGTTTTGTTACACACATCCGAAGAGCATTTAATAGATTTTAGCTCGTTTGTATGTTTAAGGCAACCGTAGCACTTCATTATTACAGTAGTTGCAAATTGAGTACACAGTACCCTCTCAGCGGTGTTATGAGCGAGTTGCGTATCTGCGTTACTTAATCTTTGGTGCACTGCACTGCGCATGCGCGAGGACGGGGGAGACGTCACGTGTCGAGGAGCGCGCACAATTTTGGTACTTACGTGCTGCGCGTAACCGTGAGATTCGCCTGGGCGAATGTGGTACTCTGCGCGATGAACGTAATGGCAACCGTGCCGGCTTCTGCTCAGGTTATAAGATTTGTGATTGAACTCTTGTTGCTTCCACTGTGTTCAATATCACTTTTATGATATTCGATGGACGGAACATTAAACTACACTATTTTAATTAGATATGAAGGATTTATAGCGTTATTAACACTTTAACTATTTATTTTGCGAAGACAATTTGTAAACACAGTTGACCATTTTAAGAGGCGACCAAAGAATCCGAATGTATATTATTTATCTGTTGTTTGGTGAAGATACTATTATTTATTTATAACTTTAAATATTCTATCTTTATTACTATAAAATTATGAATAACAAGGTTATAAAAATCAATTTAAATTGATATTATTTTCATGTAATTTAATCTCAGATAGCGTGTACACACTTAATAAGGCATCTTCCGTAGTTCCGTACCTTACCCGCAGCGTAGATTGTAATGTCGACAAAAAACTTGTGAATGAATCAACAGTTGCTGTGTGTGGTGTCATTGTATAGCAGTGGGTTGTATGCGCGTCTTATAAGGAGCTGGCGCTTCGTGAGACTAGGGTTACCAGCTCTTTAAATTAAAAAGCCGAACTTGACGCCGAAATTGAGCTAGACTTTGGCCCTAAAAGCCGGACATTTTTTTAAAAGCTGAATAAAAGAGTAATATAGAACCTTAATAAGATACAGATCTTCTTATTAGTCTTCTTAGTCATAGCTGAAAAGCTGATACTGAAAAAATTTGAAAACTTATCATTTGGAATAATTATAATAGTGTTTCGCCCGTTCGCTTACACGCTAACTTACACAGACAAAAAGCCTAACAAAAGCCGGAAAGGCCTGACACGTAAAATACAGGATGTAGAGACCCTTAACGAAGCCGATAGATATAGTATAGCCTTCTAGATATATTGAATGTCAAAGTCACAATTTAAAAAAATATATTCAAAAACAGTATTAAAAAGTTATTACTAAACTTTCTTCCGTACAAACATTACCAAACTTTTCGATATTTCTATTCTAAGACAATGAAGCTTTTGGATTTCCAGAGCATAATAAATATCAAACGCAGCATATCCCTTTTCACACACACGTATGCACAGTTGGTTTCGTGCGTTACATTGCGTGCTACAGATAACAGCTGTTTTTTAAATCCAAAAATGAAAGTGAAGTTTCCCAGCAATTATCAAATATCCAGACTTGGTTTGGTGTACATAATGCATACTTTTCGTCTTCGTTAAGGGTTTTTTTACACCCTGTATTGACCATTATTGGCCATATGGCCCATTGGCCGGACATGGTCTTAAAAAGCGGGACACCAGGGTGCCTAGTGTGAGTTTCATTCGCATTCGAACACGTTAACGAAAACGAAATGGCAAAATTTTAACTCTTCTCGTATGTCGTCAGGAGGCGTTGCTTCAATGTCATACTAATTTTCGTTTTCGTTTTCGTAATCGTAATACGGATAGTAAACAAAACTCTATTATAGGCACTGTGACAGCCCTACGTGCGACCCATTCACCGCGCGACTGGTTTTAGCTAATGAGTTCCAATTGATTGTAATGGCTATCGGTGCAGTGGTATTTAGCGTGAACCGTATCGTAGGCAACGCCGCAAAAGGTCATCTGGGCTCCACAGCAACATAGATCAATATCTATATATTAATACGTGAAGCAAAAACTTTGTACTTACCCCTTTTTATGAAAATTGCGCGGACGGACACTTAAGTTTATAAAGAGAAAGATTACAGAATGTTAATATTTTTTTAATTTATGCATAAAAATACATTAAATCAATAAAACAAACATTACACACACTACCTGTACATGTATTTGACACACATGCATATGTATTTGACAATTGACACACACGCATAAATACTATTTTCAAAAATTTCTAAAATGGAAGAGGAGCGGTCGTAATCTGTCAATGCCAATCCAAACTCACATTCTATCTTTTTTAATTTTTCATTGCTTGTGATCTTAGAGCATTAAATTAATGCTCTAAGCTTGTGATAAAATCCGTGCAGCCTTAATAAAATTACGGTCGAATGTCGACCACTGGGCGACCACTAGTATTAAGTAACATGTCACAATTACATCGTCATGATTGTCATAATTACCACCTTTGTGGTATTCTTGTTAAACCACCGGTCTCAGGCATGGAGGTTCCGAGTCCGATACCCAGTGTGTGAAGTACATATTTTTGTATGGTGGCTAGAGTAGCTATTTAAAAAAATATATATTTTACGGGTAAGCACAGTGCCTTGATCTCACCTGATGTTAAGTGATGATAAGGCCAATGATGGAAGCGCACTTCACCCGGGATCCTCAACTATCACTAGTTGAGGATGCCTCACGGCACTGGCTATATTATCTCTAACTGCCGGAACACAACAATGCTACAAACAGTGATGTTATGACGACATATTTATATAAGATGGTGGTAGCTGGCCAGGCGGACAAACACCTACCACCAACCTAAGCTATCACCATTTGCCGCCATAACAACCATGTTTGAAATGAAACAACTTTTACGGATCTACTCGCGTTGCGTTTATTTTACATAATTACTTTTAGTTAATGTTTATCCTGACGTTAAACCATGTTAATTAGTGGCATTGTTATGTTTCGACAAAGAAGATTAATGATAAGAAAGCCAGTGCCTCAGTGTCTGAGAATTCCTTATGAAGTATGATTTTATCTTTAGCCTCATCGTTTTAACTTCTTTCGTACTAGAGTAAAGAAACACTGTCTTATTATCGCTAGTCTTCACATATTTCTAGAGCAGTTCTCTTAAATACTTCTCTACCAAGATAGTGTTTTGCTACCTACCTATAGTGCGGTAGGTACTTATGTGAAATCATAAACAGTCGACTCATTGTGCAGCGAAAGTCGAAGATAGAGTGGTTGCGTCATACCATCGGGGCGTAACACTACATCTATTATTATATGTATTTTTATAGCATTATATCTAGTAAGAGGTTTAGGAATATTTCTAGACTTCACGTTATATTTTGGTAAGCATATTGACACATATTTGGTACTTATACATACATATACGTATGATCCGCAGAAGAACAAAGGTTACCGACATAGCCCGAAGAGTTACTAAGCTCAAGTGGCAGTGGGCAGGGCACATTGCTCGCAGGACTGATGGCCGCTCTGGAGCGGAACAGTCCTTGAGTGGCGACCGCGTACCGCAAAGCACAGGCAGGCCTCCAACAAGGTGGACCAACGATCTCGTGAAGGTCGCGGGAAGCCGCTGGATGCGAGCTGCACAAAACCGGTCGTTGTAGAGATCCTTGGGGGAGGTATTTGTCCAGCAGTGGACGTCTTTTGGCTGAGATGATGATGATGATTATGAACAAAGCTATTATAAAACTATTGACGATGTTATCATCATAATTATCACCATCAGCCTATACTAGTCCACTGGACATAGGCCTTTCTATGTGCACGCCGCTGACGATGGACCACTTTATAAAATACTTTTGGGATCACTAACACCCAAATATTGTAACGTCAATTTGCGAAGCTGTGCTCGTTTAATTTATGTCATGTGGAAATGTAAATGTATATCGATCTCGTGTGGGTTTTTTTATGTATTAATATTTTATAGACGTCTTGCTATTTCAGTACTGCTTTATACAATTTAAACTACATATAGGTAGGTATTCAGATTTGGTTTATGGTGACAACGCTATGTTTTGATTTATATGATGTTACGACTCCGCCAGCGTGACAATCGGTCTGCCATATAAGCCTTTATCGCGTATGCAATCCGTTTGTGTTAGCTTTGTAACAACTTTATTATAAGAGCCATTATTATTGCCGGCATTTTTACCATGTTTTATGTTGTTTTTGCCAAAATATAGGATACTCAAAGACAACAGAAACAAATGGTAAAAGTTTTAACTTTTTATTTTTAGTTAGTATTTTTTTTTTCTTATTTTAGTGTTGTCTTGGTTTTCTTGTCCGTGTATAAACTCATCGGGATCTTTTGTCCGATTCGATCCGAATCCCTCGGAGTATCTAGTAGAAAACAGGGACGCACAAGTGCGTGATGCCATTCCCTCTAGAAAACCTCTGACGGTGTTTCGTTTCACACGGCTTGTTTCCCTTTAAGTTTCTCGCCTCCCCCAAAAAGTCCGGTGATCTAAAAAAGGGATCTTTCGTGCAAAAAAATTCCGTTATCAAAACTCTTATACGTAGAACATGATAGTTTAAAAAGTTATACTGTCTATAAGGTTGCAATATCGCTGCTTAAGGGTCCATGGTATCCCCCAGACAACAATGGAATAGTGGATCACAGGGAAACTCGTTCATAATAATTAAAAAGACTTTGAAGTTTGTTTATAAGGAATGTCGATGGCGCAACGGTTTAAGAGTTCCTGTCGTCCATGTTAAGCAACTTTTGCACCGACAGGGTTGCCAGTTGGGTGCCCAAATTTAAATATACCTAACTCATCCATGCTTCTGATCTGAAGGCTCATTGAGCCGTTATCCTGGTTCTTGTCGTAGGGACGTTGTGTGAGGTACATTTATTGTGCTCAACCTTGTTGCAGCCGTGAAAAGAGAACGAGTGGCGGGCGCGCAAGCCCTTATACTATATTGGCAGACTGTCGCTGTTTGCGGAAAATATAGGAACTACTCATAAGTGATACATTGTCTAGATTGCTTGCAACATAATTACTTTCCTTTTGTCGGTGCCAGATGGCGCTACAACAGTCGTTATATAACCCACCAATCCACGTTATTCTAGACAACTGATTATTTTTGCGTGTTGAAGAGTGTCTTTCCATGATAGGGAGGGCATTTTTCAATATTAGACGCTGTAAACAAAGAGATAAATCAAATCCTCTTCCCAATTTGCTTGTCGGTTCTTCTCAGTACAAGAACTCCCACCGTAGTAGACTTACAATACGAAGCGATGGCGTATTGATATTCATATGAGCTCAATAATTCTAGCTTAAGCTGAATAAAATATTATGCTATGACCTTTGCGGTTTTTAAATTTTACTTTTCCTTTAAACCTAAACCTTTCTCCTATGCCAATTGAGTGTAATCTCCTCTGTTTATTTACAGGTCTCCCGGCTGGTGATCCTACACGAGGAGGCTGAAGATGGCAACGCCATGCCGGACCTGGCGCGGCCGGTGCAGGCCGTGTCGCTGGCGGTCAACAACCTGGTCAAGGTATGCACTATTGACTTCTCCTAAGGACGCGAATTTTCGCAAATGCCTGTCATCGGATGGACGACAAAAAATTTATCATCTCGAACTCCTACATGCTTCGGAAGGCGCGCGCACAGACTTTGATTTCAGCTGCATTAGTAGTCGTTAACAACCAACAATCCGCAATAGGCCGTAGGCGTAGTGGTATGGACCTTCATCCATAGTGAAAGCTCGTGTCCCAGCAGCGGGTACATAAAAAAGGTGATGATAGAGTAGACCTGGACCAAGGCTAAATCCTAGCTGTTCTAGCTTCAGGACGTCTTAAACATGCCCAAACATCCTTAGGAAAACCGCTGACCAGGGGACTTCTAGATTATTGAATCGGTGGTCCCAGTCACCCTGGCGGCTAGCAATGGGATGTGATAAGTTGAGGTAGGTTAATCTCCTAAAAACCTAGCACAATCCACGTCGAGAATGCATGGCCTAGACAGAGAAGCGGGAGAGCTTCACATAATCGTTCTACGCGGTGGTACTCGGTAATGAGTTTTTCCTAGCTTAAAAAATGGACGACACGCTTTATGCAAGGACCCGTACTCACAGGACTTTGATGGCCAGGAGTTTTATATATGCTATTATGTTGCCAGGTCGGGCACGAAACTATTGAGTCTTCGGACGACGTCATCTTGCGCCAAGACATGCCCAGCGCGCTGCACCGCGTGGAGAACGCTGCTACATTGCTGCAGCAGGCGTCCGACATGCTGCGCGCTGACCCTTACTCAGGCCCCGCGAGGTGAGACTTACTGCGTCAATAGCCAGCTTTATAGCCGTTGACGATGACGTCATCTTCCGCCAAGACACGCCCAGTGCGCTGCTGCAATAGTCACGCTCCGCGTCGACCCTTACTCTGGCCTCGCCAGGTGAGACATGCTGTCTGTAGACATCAGATGACGTCATATTCCGCCAAGGCATGCCTAGTGCGTTGCAACGCGTGGAAAACGCTGCAACACTGCTGCAGCAGGTGTCCGACATGCTGCGCGCTGACCCTTACTCCAGCCCTGCCAGGTGAGACTTGCTGCGTCTTCAAGCAACTGTTAAGTCATCGGATGACGTCATCCTGCGATGAACGCCGCTCTGCTGCTACAACAGGCGTCTGACATGCTGTGCGAAGACCCTTAGTCCGGCTCTGCCAGGTAAGACAAGCTGCGTCTGCAGTCTACTGTCGATTCGACGGTGCGTCATCCTCCGCCAATACCTGCCCAGTACCCTGCTGCGCGCAGCCATTTTCTCCGACCTCGCCAGGTAAGAGTTGCTACGTCTTCAGACAATTTGTCGAGCCCTTAGTCGCTGTCAAGACATGTCCAGCAAGCTGTGAGATGTGGCAGACGCTGCAACACGGCTGCAGCAGTCCGACGTGCTGCGCATCGACCCGCATTCCCTCCCTTATAATTTCATTTTTTTTCATCTATTAATATGACTGCCATAAGTTTAGCAACCTCATTCAGAGCGAAGAGCCTGAAGTCTTCTCATGGGTTGTATGTAATGAATATGCATAACGTTTTTATGCATATTCAGAACTGCTTATTTTCTTAGTTGATTTTATTGAACATTTCTTTCATAACATTTCTACTGGTTCGGATAGGCCGATCTCAGGAGTCCCTTTTTTTCCTAGCCAGAAAGTTACAGAAGAGTTAATATAGTGTATAATTTTGCAGAAAAAAGCTGATTGAAGGCTCTCGCGGCATCCTACAAGGCACTTCGGCGCTTTTGCTCTGCTTCGACGAGTCGGAAGTCAGGAAAATTGTCAAGGAATGCAAAAAGGTATATATTTCAGAAACTAAATGAAATACATTGAGACATTCTTTGTTTAATTTAGGCACAAAAGTGCACTTATGAAACTTATGAAGTTGAGTATATTATTGTTTTTAAAGAAAATAATAATAGAAGAACATTAATTGACTAGCGCTAGTGACTAGTATACACGTTGCTAGCAGTAAAGTCAGCTACGAAAGTCGCTGACTTACTTGACTTATTTACACTTAATATCGTTACTAAACTTGACAAGCGCCTGTTAGACTATTTACTTGGTTTGACTAAGTGCTAAAGTTTAACTTCTTATGCTGCTGACTGTACACGTGGCTAGCGGCACGTGGGGCTAGTGGCACTCGTGGCTAGCTGCACGTGGCTGGTGGCACTCGTGGATAGTGGTTCTCGTGGCTAGCGTCATACGTAGCTAGCGGCTCGCGTGGCTAACGGCACACGTGGCTAGCCGCATATGTGGCTAGCAATTTACGATGCTAGCGTGACTGGTGGCTAGCAGTAGATGACTTGTTGTAGGTGCTCGACTACTTGGGCGTGGCGGAGGTGATCGATACCATGGAGGACCTGGTGCAGTTCCTGCGGGACATCTCGCCCGCGCTCTCCCGCGCCGCCAGGGAGGTGAATATACACTTTATATTATATTCATAACTTTGTCCTTCTTCTTCACTCTTCTCTTCTTTGCTCCTCGTGTGCTAAGTCGAGATATTTGATTTGTTTCTCTTTCTCTGCTTTGACGAGGTTCTCGTCATGGGGAATGATGATATCGACAATCATCGTGCGGCGCGCTAATCGATCTATCACCACAATGTCAGACTTATTGGCTACAATAGCCCTGTCGGTGATGATAGATCGATCCCAGTACAGCGTGACATGGTCATTTTCAAGAACTGGGTTATTTTTAATATATATTTCTCCTTCTTCACCTACGATTAATAATGTACTAGATATAGGATCCATAACAAAAATGCATCTCCAAAGTGGTCTTGTTCGCTCATACTTATACATTTATACAGGATGTTTGGTAATATGTATATATTCCCGAAACGTATCCATGTTAACATGTCTATATAATACTATGCCTAGGTCTGAAAATGGAAATTGTAAAAAAAAAATTCGACTTTTCATACTAATTCGATCAGCTGATGGGTCATTTTGTATGGAGAGTCGAACACTTTTTTTTACAATTTCCATTTTCTGACGTTGGCATAGTATTATATAGACATGTTAACATGGGTACGTTTCGAAAATATATACATATTACCAAACATCCTGTATTTTGAATAAGAAAATCTGAAAAACATTGGATAGCATGAACAACTTACTGTGAACCTTAAATCTTAAACATAAAGATTAAATTAAGGTTACAAAATATTTGTACTTAATATTTACTGTGATCGCCACAAACATTATTGTGGCCCCAAAGCCGCGTTCCGTTTTCCCAGCGCTCATCGGGTATCTAGTGCATTATTTATCGAAGTTCTTTCCATATCATGGGAAGTCAAAATTCAAAAAAATTCAAAATTCAAAATCATTTATTCAGTGTAGGCTCCAAGTAGCTCTTATGTATGTCACTATGCCATCGGTTCGTAAGTCTACTCTGGGCGGGAGATCTTGTACTGAGAAGAACCGGCAAGAAACTCAGCAAGTGTCAAGCTCTTTTCTCCCTTACAGCGTCAAAAATGTTGGAAAATGCCCTATCATAGCAGGACACTTTCCATTACAATAAACACAAAAAATATAGAAGACAACAACATCTAAAAAAAAAACAAAATAAAAAAATATACGTTAACAAATTGACATCAGGTAAAAGTTACAATTTCCACAATGTCATACAATACCACTACAGTACTATCGTAAAAGTAAAAAAATGTTCATATAATTTTTTAACGCAAATTTTGTTGCGAACAAATTGTAAAAACACAAATGTTGAAAAAATTTCCACGAGCAGGATTTCAACCTGCACCCTTCTGACATTCCGGGTCAGGTGCTCCTCCAATTGAGCTATCGTGGTTCTAACCAGCCCGCCGAAATTATTCAACACTTGTCAGAAGGGTGCAGGTTCAAATCCTGCTCGTGGAAATTTTTTCAACATTTGTGTTTTTAGTAAAAAATTGTTTAAGAAGCCCAGCAGTGGGACCATTGTTGACCAGTAATACCCGTGGTCAGGTAGCGGCGCGCGCCGCCGAGCTGACGCACCCGCCGCACGCGGAGACGCTGGCGCGCTGCCTCGAGAGCGTGAAGCAGCTCGCGCCCGTGCTCATCTGCTCCATGAAGATATACATACACATACTCACTGAAGGTGATACTTAGTGCCTTGCAAATACACAAACAATAAGCTCGGAATAGTTATTCCGTGTGTCGGACCTCATTCTTTGTTTATTTGTAAGACGCTTACTGCCGTACCACAAAGCTATGGTTATAGTTATAAAATGCTCAAA
Organism: Eudonia mercurella; assembly: GCA_963082485.1. Lineage (NCBI taxonomy): Eukaryota > Metazoa > Arthropoda > Insecta > Lepidoptera > Crambidae > Eudonia > Eudonia mercurella. Next base: position 11,684,861 of record OY720048.1, read on the forward strand.
ACGGATGCTTTCTCTCTTTAGCTAATATTTTTAGGCAGAGACACAATATTTTTAAACACGTATTTAGCCATTGTTTAAATTTAAACACTATTTTGTAGTTAGTGTTAATGTTATCGTCATTACTACACATTATTATAAAATGTTCAAAGAATTTTTAAGGCAAATTTTGTTGCGAACAAATTACAAAAACACAAATGTTGAAAAAATTTCCACGAGCAGGATTTGAACCTCCACCCTTCTGACATTCTGGGTCAGATGGCTCAATTGGAAGAGCACCTGAGTTACCTTAACTGACCTTTAATATTTGTAAAAATATTATGATCGGATGTTAGTGACATTATTATTGTTTAAAATATTGTAGTACTTTTACAGGTACCTAACTTGTAAGCACCAGATACTTTAAGACCTCTATGTACGCTTAATTGGCAATAAATACCTTTGACTTGGAAGGTACGCCATTTAGGGTACGCAGCGGGTCGTAAATGACTCTCTCGAGTTCTCAGAATCCCGCCAAAGCAGTAGACGGGTTTTTATTCAAATCGTAATAGTATTTTGAACTCATGCACTTTAAAATATATAAGGTCACATTTAATCAACTGCAAATATTTTGTGGATAAATTCAACAACATATATAAACTATTTTTTATGAAAAATACTTAAATTTTGATACGCTAGTTTTCAAGAAAAACGCCAAAAGACATTTCGATTAAAAAGTAAAATAAAGCACTTTCGGTAGTTCCAATTCAAAGGAGCCGAAACAGAGAGGCCGCAATGCCTTCACCGCTTACACGTGCCCGTAGTTTCATTCAAAGGAGCCGACAGAGAGGCCGCTCTTAAAAATATTACAATTTTTGTGTCAGGAAAAGTAAAAAAAACTAGCCTGAATATTTTTTTAAATGCTTGGGCCTTATTTCTCTGATATAATTAGATGTTTTGTCAAAATATTTGCAGTTGATAAAATGTGACCTTATATAGTAGTTTGTGCTAAAACACATAAAATTGTAATCAAAATTCGTTTCACTCATCCGTTCGATTTCAAACTTGTAACATGTGATCAATCGCGTTTCCCAATAATAGAGTAGTTTTATTTATTTTTTTATTTATTTAGTTCTGCCTATATCTTGCTATATCTTTAACAAAATGACAGTAAGGTAAATGGAAGCTTACTGGTTATGTAGGTTACACTATATATTATTCTTTCTTCAGGTGGAAAAGGAATTGAGGAAGCCGGCGAAAACAGGAATTACCTAGCGCAGAAGATGGCCGACGAGATACATGAGATCATTCGGTAAGTTTACCATTTTACGGGCCCAGCATGTTGGAGTTTTGAACTGGTCTTCAACCATAATAATAATAATAATAATAATCATTTATTGACCAAAAACATTAACAATTTAAGTACTTAAGCCTATAAATCAATGATCTGCTTATATATTTAAAAATGTAGCATAAATGTAGTACCATACTTCAATAGCGTTTAGATTATAATGTACAAATTATCGACAGACACAAATAGTGCATTGTACTTTTATATTTTAAGATATTAAGGCGAAGGTAAGGCACACTAGCGCCACCAATTGATAATTTGACAATTACTAACGGACCGGATCTATTTTTAAGGGGGTGCAGCGCGGAATTTCGAAAATTTACGTGTTTTTAAGTCACTGGTGCTAGGTGCTGAATAGGTCTTATACATTAAAAGGACTAGTGTAGGTCAGCTTGATCCTTTCACGAGGTCATGGTTGTCTTGGAATTTGAAACAAATACCCAGAAACTGCATAAACAATACGTAAAAGTAATGATATCTAAAAACTTATTTCTTCAGAAACTGTAAATATAGCACAAATGAAACAATGATCCGACATCAAAATGTTTGTATTGATATTCCGCAGGTCACTGTTGTCTTAGTTTTCAATTAAAAAATATGAATATAAAAATATTAAGACATTTATTATTTTTTACCCAAACGCCTATGATTTTACGAAAGTAAACATTGCTCTAATTAAATCACCAGCCTACTCTGTACAGATATTAGTGTGCGTGCGTATTCGTATGTAGTCGTGCCCCGTTGTCCACTGCCACACGCCGCTCGCTCGCTATCATAAAGAAACTTGAAACTCGCAGTTTTGCGTCCGCACTGCACCCCCTTAAACATTGCGTACTGTCCGATAACAGGAAAGCATCCATAGTTTTTATTTAATAATTGTGCACAACTTTTTGTTGCGTGGTTTATTCACAAAACGGGCTATCGCATTTATTCACAAACAGTGGCCACTTTTGGTGTTAGCGAATGAATACAAAAACAAACCTAAAAGTAGTGCACAATTATTAAATAATAGATGTTTGCCTAGTGTCGGAAAGTCCGCAATGTTTGAAAAAAAATCCTGTTTAGCATTTATCAAATTAAATCCATCAGCGGCTCTAGTGTGCCTTACCCTTCGCCATAAGACAACAACATAATAATTTTAAAAGCCAATGCCATTAACTAATAATTAAAAAAGTAAACACGATACGTTGCTCGCCCTCTCTTATGTATTTCCATCTCTCTCTCCCTCCACCCTCTCTTTCTATAATTTTAAACCTTTTGATTTTATCTTTGCGTAGGGTTCTGCAGCTGACCTCTTACATAGAAGATGGCGGCGAGAAAGACAACATAGCTGTGCTTAAAGCGCTGCAAACGCAGATCCACTCCAAAATGGGCGCTGCGCACGAGTTTCTCAACGTGAGTGCTCATTGGTTACATAAGAGACCTAAAGCAGTCTTCTGTCCACAGAATCCTTGGGATTAATTCTACAAAAAAAATTCCATGAGCGGGGTTCAAACCAGCACCCCATGACACGCCGGGTCAGGTGCACTACCAATTATGCTATCGTGGATCTATCCAACTCGCCGTAATTAATCAACACTATCTACTCCTACTCTGTAAGCCAAAGGAAACGAACTAGAAGGAGAGGAACTACGTCATCAACATCCGATCTTAATATATTTACAAATATTAAATATCAGTTAAGAATTAGGCAAGTTACTTATGTTTATGATTATGCTTAGGTATATAAAAAAATACGCAAATTTTTTTGCGAACAAATTACAATTTGAAAAAAAATATGTCTAGTGTTGAAAAAATTCCAAGCGGGATTCGAAGCTATATATATACTTAAACATAATCGAAGGTTTTTAAAATGATGACCTCATTTCCAAGCGTGTTTGAGAAAATAGGCTTTGTTGATAGGACCCGTCAGCGCTCCGCAACAGCGCAGGAGAGCGCGCTCTTCGCAGCGTTTTAACGTCGGCACAGCGCGCCGCCGACCACCTGCCCGCCGCCCACGCCGACGCCGTGCGCGCGCGCGCCAGGTACACCCACACACACCGCCATCCCGCCATCCCGCCACCCCGCGGCAGCTACAGCCACTTCAACATCATCACCATCGTCGATAAAATATAGCTTGATTGAAATGACAGGTGTGAGCAAAAGTGACGACATAACTTTGTACTGAGGTCCAACGTGTGACTTATTTTGAAAAAAGTTAAATCATTCGTATTTCGCAAGTAATATGGTTTTTAAATACAGAGATTAACGTATAAACCGACATACTATTTCAAATCAGCTTTAAAACTACACCAATTCATACTAGTTCAAAGTCAGAAAAATAAACCTAATTAACTATGACGTCCTTACAAGGTTATATCATGTTGCAAAAATTTTAGAGATGGGACAATCGATAGAATAAAAAAGTATTAAATAATATTATTTAAATGACATAGGTATTTTGTTATTGTTACTGAAAAATTAACCCTTAAAAAAACATAAATTAGCCATTCATCAACTATATAATCTTCGTTTATCGATTTATATACATTGCAAAGTAAATAAGAAAATTAGTTTCATTTATTTAATAAAAGAAATATTGAAAAAAGCACTATTTTGTGTTAATCACTATTACAATTTCTCAAAGCTCCGCCGTAGTAGCTCTCTATAGTTGTAATAAACGTGGCGGGCCGTGAATTATTTTTAGTTCTCGGGATACAGCCCAACCGGTAGACGGGTGCCCTGGGTTTTGGTAGGTTGGCCATACCATATGGCCCCGCGGAGTTGAGTCCCGCCGCGCCGGTTGTTTCGTCGAGCGAATTTCGTTCAGCAATTTCTTTTCTCTTTATAAGCTCTATCTTAAAAAGTGAAAACAATATTGCAGTACCATCGAAACTGTATGGATGCTTGGGAAACATTAAATAGTTTTTACGTAAATTATATAAAATTTAACTTTTTTACTATGACGTATAAATAATAGTATGCCGTAAAAAAAAATCAAAACACGATGCTATCCTATGATGATTTTGAGCACCTGATGTAGTGTACTTACATAGAAAACAAAACTAGCCTTAAAATGACGTAGGTCTGGCGATGACGGGATGGTACTATAATTACTTTAACCCCATTATCTGTATGTTTCTTTTGTTTGTACAAAGATCTCGCAGCAAAACATGAATATTTGGATGTTATGAATTAAGATATGTATACAATCTAGTTTTAAGCCAGTTAATATTGTGTATTTACTCTTTTTGATTGTAAACTGTTATTTTGCTGTTGATTTATTTATTAACAATTACGTACGAAGTACAAAAATATCGATACTGTCTCAGCACTAGCCACATCCGTTTGACAGCTGTCATTTCAATCAAGCCATTTTACGGACTGTAAATTAATGGAATCAGGCGTTACTTTGCGGAAACCTATGGTACACAAAACTACAATAAATTGAAATAATATGTAGTGTTCATCATCATCATCATCATCTCAGCCAAAAGACGTCCACTGCTGGACAAAGGCCTCCCCCAAGGATCTCCACAACGACCGGTTTTGTGCTGCTCGCATCCAGCAGCTTCCCGCGACCTTCACCAGATCGTCGGTCCACCTTGTTGGAGGCCTGCCCACACTGCGCTTTCCGGTACGTGGTCGCCACTCGAGGACTGCTCCGCTCCAGCGGCCATCAGTCCTGCGAGCAATGTGCCCTGCCCACTGCCACTTGAGCTAAGCAACTCTTCGGGCTATGTCGGTTACCTTTGTTCTTCTGCGGATCTCCTCATTTCTGATTCGATCTCGCAGAGAAACCCCGAGCATAGCCCTCTCCATTGCTCTTTGAGTGACCTTGAGCCTTCTGATAAGGCCCATAGTGAGCGACCACGTCTCAGTCCCGTATGTCATCACTGGCAACACACACTGGTCAAAGACTTTCGTCTTGAGACACTGCGGTATATCGGACGAAAAGATATTTCGTAGCTTACCGAACGCTGCCCAGCCTAATTGGATTCGACGATTGACCTCTTTGCTGAAGTTGGACCCACTTAGCTGGACCGTTTGTCCCAGGTAAACATAATCGTCCACAACTTCAAGGGCAGAGTCCCCAACCTTTAGAGGAGTGGGTACGACACGTGAGTTTGACATAACTTTCGTCTTCTCCATGTTCATTTTAAGACCCACTTGTTGAGAGACTCTGTTGAGGTCACCGAGCATTGTGCCGAGGTCTTCCAGGGTCTCAGCCATGACCACTATATCGTCAGCAAATCGAAGGTAAGTGATGTATACGCCGTTGACGTTGATGCCGAGTCCTTTCCAGTCCAGAAGCTTGAAAGCATCTTCCAGTGTAGCAGTGAACAGTTTCGGAGATATAACATCTCCCTGTCTCACTCCTCGCTGCAACTGAATAGGTTTCGAGCTCTGGTCCTGAAGACGGACTGACATTGTGGCGTTTTCATACAAACACTTCAACACTTCGATGTACCGGTAGTCAATTTGGCACCGCTGGAGAGACTGTAGCACGGCCCATGTTTCAATCGAATCGAAGGCTTTTTCATAGTCCACAAACGCTAAGCAAAGAGGTTGGTTATACTCTTCGGTCTTCTGTATAACCTGCCGCAGTATGTGGTCTATGGTGCTGAAGCCTTTTCGGAAACCGGCTTGTTCGATAGGCTGGAAGTCATGTAGAGTTAATTCCGCTAAATTAGCGGATATTTTAGCGGATCACCATTATTGTATGTCCCTACTGCTGGGGCAACCACAAATACAGCTAAATCGTCATCATCATCATCATCATCATCGTCATCACCACCACCACCATCATCATCATCATCATTATCATCATCATCACTGCTGAGGCACGAGCCTTTCCTATGGATGGAGACACAAGGAGAACGGACCGTGAACCACCACGCGGGCCCAGTGCGGTGCCGTTGGTAACGATTGCTAATACAACCGAGACCAACAAAACACGGAGGATCCCGAAATGATCTTTTCCTTGCCCGCCACTTGAATTTGGTCATCTGAACACCGAGCTAGAGGTCTGCCGACAGATCGCCAACCATTTCTTGGCCACCACTCTGCCAGCGATCAGGTCCCTCTGCCGTCTTACCGTCGAATCACGAGTGTCCTTATTTTATATACATATATCTTACGGGTAAGCGCTGTGCCTTTGTCTCACCTGGTGTTAAGTGATGATAAGGCCAATGGTGGAAGCGTATTCACCCGGAAACCTCAACTACTGAGGCTCGGGCTATTTTATCTATAGCTGCCGGAACACAACAATGCTACAAATATTGATATTATGGCAACATATTTAGATAAGAAGGTGGTAGCTAGCCAGGCGAACAAACAAGCCCTACCACCAAACTAACTAAGTACACAACAAAACCCCCCGCTGGGAATCGAATCTAGGACCTCTGAGACCGGTGGTTATTAACCTTAACCACAGACTGTTAAAAAAAATTGGTTGTCTGTAAAGTCGGTTTACTGACGATAGTTGAACGTGACAACGTCTTAAGAAGGTGTCGGGAGGTGTTGGGGGTGTCGGGGGGTGTTGGGGGTACGTACCGCGGTGGCGATGCCGGCCACGGGCTTGCAGAGCAGCCTGCAGCAGCCCGTCGAACAGGTAGGCGGGAGGAGTTGGGGGTGTCGGGAGGTGTTGGGGGTGTCGGGGGGTGTTGGGGGTACGTACCGCGGTGGCGATGCCGGCCACGGGCTTGCACAGCAGCAGCAGCCCGTCGAACAGGTAGGCGGGAGGAGTTGGGGGTGTCGGGAGGTGTTGGGGGTGTCGGGGGGTGTTGGGGGTAAGTACCGCGGTGGCGATGCCGGACACGGGCTTGCACAGCAGGACGGCTAAATTTCTACTCAGCCGATTGTGCTTCTTTGTCGCTTCAAGCCTTTGCCTGCCTGTCGCTTGTCACTTCAAGCCTTACATGGAACGCCTCAGAGCGAGGTAACGCCGAACTTTTTCGTGCGTGCAGCCGGCTCTATCGAATTATAAAACGTTGTCACGTCAAAACGGCGGTTGTCGTGTCTTTCCCCACTATGTAAAGCTCTTGATCTTCCTAAAATAATGTATTTGACTAGGTTGCATGTAACTAATGATTAATATTGTCTGTAGGTCTGGTGGGATTAACGCCGACCACCTGTGCGACGAGAGGCAGTATGGCCACGGCAGGGAAGCTAAGGTACGGCTTATTTTTGTTTTTACATAGCACTTGTAATTTTAAAGAAATTTACTATAGTTTAAAGTTTAAACTTTTGTAAAATTCTAAAACTTAAACTTTTAAACTATAAAAACACAGTGTGACCGTTTCCCTGTTCCTATAAATCCGGTTTACCCAGTGGTTCCCAACCTTTTCCGACCATGGACTATTTTATTGTAAACACAAGTAAACACGATAAAATATTTTTTGAGAAGCGACATCCCCAAAAACCCCCCAAATTACTCATACCCCTTTTATATTGTAAAAATTATGGTGTCCAATATATATTAATTGGTTGTGCAGGCGCTGAACTTGGCTTCGGACCTTCGCAAGCAGCTGAACGAGGTGGATATGATCGTGAACGAGGGCGTGCGCGCCGCCGAGACGCAGGGCGGGAAGACCATGCAGGCCAGGTAGACTGGATTATACTAGACTTTATAGAAACTAGACTTTTATCTGAATAGACAGCTAACGAGCATCAGCGTCATCATCATCATCGTCACCGCCTATGGACATCTGCAGCATGCGAGGAGCTGCCTAAGCGTGACTGCACACGCTTCTTTTTCAGCAACCTGTCTGCGATTCCTCTGGTTGTGCGGGTGTCCATGGGCGGCGGTGATTACTCTCCATCAGGTGACCCTGCCTGCTCGTTTACCTCCTTCTTTTATATAAAAAAAACGCTTCTTAACCTTACCACATGTTGTAGCGCATGAGAAACACCTCTCAAGGAAGCCCCTTTCACATTCGAACGCGATGTGCGCGTTGTTCGCGTTGTTCTTTGCTTCCAGATATCAAGGATGTAGAGGTGGGCTCTGATCTTTGGCAGTTAGCGGCAGTTATTATTTGTTCTATTATCATCATCAAAAGACGAGTCTGCCAAAAATCGTCAACTGCTGGAAGGCCTCCCCCTGTAATAAATATTATTATTTATGTTTGTTCAGTGTTTTATTTGAAACTTTCATAGTGGCCCTTAAAATCGCATAAGTTCAGTTGAATTACTATCATGACAAAAACACAAATGTTGAAAAAATTTCCACGAGCAGGATTTGAACCTGCACCCTTCTGACATACCGGGTCAGGTGCTCCTCCAATTGAGCTATCGTGGTTATAACCGGCCCGCCGAAATTATTCAACACTATTTACTTTTTACTTTGAAAGCCAAAGGCGCCCATTCAATGTCAACAACTATAGTCATTAACATCCGATCATAATAACTTGTTAATAGTTAAGTATAATCTACTAACACTAAAATCAAGACGTTGTTATCTCGAGACAATTTTTTTGTATGATTTGTGTCATTGCAGATATGATTGTATTCAACTCAATAATCAAATATTTTATAAAGTACCTCACACAACACATAGTCGTAATTCAGCACGCTTGTGCTTGCTACATCCTTTTGTCGCACTAATGCTGGCAAAAGATCTGCATTAAATATAATTTTGAACACATTTAACCTATACTTCAGTGACATAGACATGTTTGCTACACGAATTGGTATATTTAAAAAACACCTTGCACAAGTACTTACTGAAATCTGAGTAATATATATACATATTTTTTTTTCTAATAAGCAATATTATATACATGTATACACTATCATTCTTTACATAATAAGTCTAGTTATTATGTGGTTAATGTTGTTGGTGACACAATGACAATTGCTTATTACTAAATGTTTATTGTTTATATATTATTGTGTACACCGTTTATTAACCCAAATAAAGAGAAAAAAAATATATATTTACAAATACTAAAGATCAGTTAAGAAGTAGGCAAGCTATTATAAAATGTTTAAATAATTTTAACGCAAGCTTCAAATCCTGCTCGTGGAAATTTTTTCAACATGTGTGTTTTTGTAATTTGTTTCGCAACAAAATTTGCGTTAAAATTATTTAAACATTTTATACCTAACAGAGACATCGCCGGATGATTTTTTTTGATTGAATAAAATAGTTTAGGTACTTAAGTCCTCGATAGTTGATGCTCTATTTTTGTGCAGGTTAGAGACTGCCCACAAATGGCTGTTGCACCCCGCTTCCGATCCTAACACGAGGATCGAGGGTCAGAAGGCGATCAACAGCATCGTGTCTCAGGGACAAAGGGTCAGTATATCATGGGTCACACCCACCAGCAAACACAAATTTGACCTTGTCTCAGACAAAGTCAGATTAATCTGACAAAAAAAATAACAACTTGTCAATTTCGCTTGCGTCGTGTTTCATAACAACCACTTTTTGTTAAAAAAAAATGGTGCATTCGTGTTGGCAAATGAAATAAAATTTTTGAACATCACTTTCAATTTGTGTTAAGACATCACATACCAGTAAAATCCCACATGTTTAAAGTACCTCACACAACACATAGTCGTAATTCAGCACGCTTGTGCTTGCTACATCCTTTTGTCGCACTAATGCTTGCAAAAGATCTGCATTAAATATAATTTTGAACACATTTAACCTATACTTCAGTGACATAGACATGTTTGCTACACGAATTGGTATATTTAAAAAACACCTTGCACAAGTACTTACTGAAATCTGAGTAATATATATACATATTTTTTTAAAGGTTTGGGGGAATATCATTTAACATTTACCTCATCACTCATCATCAAATGATCATCATCAGCTCATTTTATGTCCCCACTGCTGGGGCACCGATCCTCCCCTATGGATGGATAGAGAGAACGGGTCGTAAACCACCACGCGGGCCCAGTGCGGCGCGGTGGTTGTTAACGACTGCTATTACCTTGACCAACAGCTTTACGTGCTTTCCGAAGCACGAAGAAGCTCAAGATGATAAAATTCACCTTCTACGAACGTTGCTTAACTTAGCCATCGAGCTCCTCAATATCATCTCATCTCATTACTTATTATCATCGAAATATGCTAACGCATGAAGCTTCTATTTAAGGCGAAGGGTAAAGCACACTAGCGCCGCTAATGGATTTAATTTGATAACTGCTAAACTGGACGTTTTTTCAAACATTGCGGACCTTCCGACACTAGGCAAACATCTATTATTTAATAATTGTGCACTCCTATTAGGTTTGTTTTTGTATTCATTCGCTAACACCAAAAGTGGCCATTGTTTGAGAATAAATGCGATAGCACGTTTTGTGAATAAACCACGCAACAAAAAGTAGTGCACAATTATTAAATAAATACTATGGATGCTTTCCTGTTATCGGACGGTACGCAATGTTTAAAAAAAGATCCGGTCCGTTAGTAATTGTCAAATTAACAATTGGTGGCGCTAGTGTGCCTTACCCTTCGCCTCAAGGATATACATAATGAAAAGGTATTACTTATTGTATTCCACCGGCCGTTGTGAAGATCGTTGAAGGAGGCCTTTGTCCAGCAGTGGACGTCTTTTGACTGAGATGATGATTGCTGTTTCGGTATAACACTGTATATTTTATATACAGATCGCCGACGGGCTCCAAGGGCGGGAGAAGGCGGAGGTGCTACAGCTGTGCTCAGAAGTGCAGCGGCTGTCCGATCAGCTGGCAGAGCTCTGCGTCAGCGGCCGCGGGGACTCTGACGAGGCCAGGGCTATTACCAGGTCAGTAGCCTACTTAATTTTTTCTTTTCTTCAAATCGCTGTTTATTTATTTATATTAAATTTTACAAATAAATAAATATTTTAGCTTGGTATATCGCAAATTCGCAAAATAGACTAACTTATATTGTATTCTTAAGTTTACGCAATTTTAATATAACTTTTACTACTCCTACTACTCGCGTTTATTTTACAGGATAAAATAATATAAAATCAATTTGTAAAATAAGCGCGAGTAGATCCCTAAAAGTTTTCTATTTAAATTAAAAAAATTAGACTAACTAAATTAATGTTACTAAAAAAATAAGTAATTTTTCTTGAATCATCATCCTTTTGAACATGAAAGGGTAAATAAAATAAACGTTTTTTTTTCTTTTTCTTTTTCTTTCTTCTTTTCATTCCGGATACTCCTACTTCTTCTCTCTATGTATTCTTCTACAAAGAGAGAAGAGAGAGAAGAAGTAGACTTTTTCTTACTTAACTTAACTTCACATTTATTGTTTTTTTTAATTACTCTTTTTGTTTCGTCTTATTTTTTTCTCTTGTGTGTATACCTCATTTATATTTTTTATATGATGTATATTCTCCCACTTGAAAATTTTTGACGAACTAGCTTAGGATAAAGATAGGTGGAAGGAGGGGGGAGGTCTTTGCCTTCAGTGGGAAAGTATTCATCATCATCATCATCATCTCAGCCAAAAAGACGTCCACTGCTGGACAAAGGCCTCCCTCAAGGATAAATCATTTTGAGGGGAATTTGCCATAATCGCCACGCTTGGCAGGCGGGTTGGCGATCGCAGTAAGGTGAGAATAATCACAGACGCTGCTGCCCATCCTCTGGAATGGTCCCATAGTCGCCTTCTACGACACCACGGGAAGAGATGGGGTGGTGCAATTCTTTACCCCCGGCACCACACGGGGAGGGAAAGTATTGGCTGATAATAATATTTAATCGCTGCGACAGCTCAGTATAAGGTGCAAATTAGCTTGTTGGGTTAATGAAACGAACTTAATGTATTAATCCTTCGGCTTTGTATTTGCTACTAATGTTCGATGCGTACATACAGACTTAATATATGTGTGTGTTGTTAATAAATGCTTTTCTTTCTTTCTAACCGTATGTCCTCGCTGCAGGGAGCTAACGGACAAGCTGCACTCGCTGCGGCGCGGGCTGGAGCGCGCGGTGGTGAACCGCGTGGTGGAGGACTTCATCGACGTCGCCGCGCCCCTCAGGCACTTCAGCGACGCCGTGCACGCCCCGCCAGGTACTTACGCGCACTTCATGTGGAATTTGATGAATAAATCGACGTTGTTGCGCTCTTCAGACACTACAGTGTCGCCGTGGATGTCCCGCCAGGTTCTTACGCGCACTTCAGTGGGGTAGTTGACTGGTTAATCAATAAACATGCTTTTTAGCAACTTCGAAAACTATTTTGAATAGCAAACTATGACGTCACTATTGAGGTGCCTCGATTAAATGTTAATAAAAACTTTTTAGGTTACATCAATTTATGCTTAGATCAAATAAAAAAATAAGTTAATGTTTTAACCCTTTCACTGGCAATACATTTGCAATTTTTAATTGTTATCAGTCTTATTACAAGTGAATAAACTTCAACATTCGCTGACAACATAGCTGCCATTGCCTTCGAAAGGGTAGAACTGTTAAATTATATTTTTAATATATTATATACATAATTTATACGTTTAATGTTCTGGGATTAATTATTGTTGTTGTATTACCTATTGTTACAGGCACTCCAAACCGCGAGGGCAACTTCCACGATAAAGCCGCAGCGCTACAAGCGTTCAGTCAACGCGCCGCCGCCGCAGCCAACATGGTGGCCGCCGGGGACCACAGCAAGCGGCTGGCAGACCAGCTCGCACACTACGCGCAGCAGGTATACCACCCCATTGTCCCATAAAACCCCGATCACCCATTAACCCCGATTGTTCGCATAAACCTTGATCGTCCTATTAACCTCGATCATCACATGAACCCCGTCGGTCATCCCATTAACCCCGATCGTCCCATAAACCCCGATCATCCCATAAACCCCGATTATCCATAAACCCCGATTATCCATAAACCCCGATTATCCATAAACCCCGATTATCTATAAACCCTGATCATCCCATAAACCCCGATTATCTCATAAACCCCGTTCATCCCGTAAACCCCCATCCCATAAACCCCGATCGTCCCATAAACCCCGATCATCTCATAAACCCCGCCGGTCATCCTATGAACTTTATACCAACTACAGACATATTACTGGGCGCTTTTCCCCACCCCCACAATCTGGTCAACCCGAGTCGAAGTCCTAGTCTTTAATGGCCCTGGAGTTGTGTCGCTCCCGATCTGACCCAAACCCTTCGGAGAATCTAGTAAGGACAAGGAACACGCTTGCATAACGCCAATCCTTCTAGTAACCCTCTAGTGGTGTTTCGATCACACAGCTTAAGGACACTTCAAGTTTCTCGCTGCTCCTAAAAAAATCAGGTGACTCTGAAAAAGTTGCCTGGGACCATCAGCAATCTCTCCAAAAGATGTACTAGCCAGCCAACATGGTCTTCGCCGGGGACCAGAACAAGCGGCTGGCCGACCATCTGAACATATAAGTAAACAACAGCCATCACACTGCAAGTGGTCAGCCAGAGATCAGCTTGTTATGGGGACCAAATATTTTACAAGAACACAAATGTTGAAAAAATTTCCACGAGCAGGATTTGAACCTGCACCCTTCTGACATACCGGGTCAGGTGCTCTTCCAATTGAGCTATCGTGGTTCTAACCAGCCCGCCGAAATTATTTAACACTTTTTACTTTGAAAGCCAAAGGCGCCCATTCAATGTCAACAACTACCGTCACTAACATCCGATCATAATATTTTTACAAATATTAAAGATTAGTTCAAATTAAGGATCAGACCAAATATTTGTTACGAGGGGCAACATGCTTGCCAGTGGGAACTATATTTTTGTCTCTGGGGACCACACATTACACTGAGGTAGTAGTACCATTAATATTCCCCTTTTTGCATCCACCCTGGCTCGTGCCCAGTGTGCAATTATCGCGTATTTTGTTGTCTGAAATACGAATGGGTTTATTACCAGTTGGAGCAGCGTAGTTTTAATTGTGTTTTTTTAATAACAGGTAGAGAAGCTGTCTCCCCAACTGATAGCTGCCGGCAAGATCCGCCTTCTGTACCCTGATAGTAAGGTAATTAAAAACAATGATTTTTTATACCATGTTAGTTTTTATTAAATAATACTTTAGGAATTTTGAATCACTTAGTTGTATTGTTATTTTTTTTATTTTACATTATTGATATTAAGGTTTATTATTTTACCTGTATTTTCAAATTGATTTAATTACTACTAGAATTTTATTTGAGAGATATAGATTTATAAAACGTTTTCTTAATTGATTAGGAAAAAAAAATCTTTTTCTTTTAATTACTTTCTATAACATTAACGAGACAAGTACATCAATCTATCCAAAACTAAAATTTCTTCAGTTAATGTTGAACCGTATGCCGTATTCATAAAGTTTAAAGTCTATTGAGGTAATTTGAGAGTTAGTGGTAGTCTTATGTGCAGGCGTCCGTACAATAACTATTTAATATATATGTCTTTGATGATGATTTGAAATGGTACCCATGTGTGTATACCCAGGTGTCGGACGAGCACTTCAATAACCTAAAGGGCCAGTACGCGGAGGCGGTGCTGCGCGTGCGCGACCTCTGCGACCAGGCCGTCGACCCGCTCGACTTCGTGCGCACCGCAGGTCGGTAACGCACGGCTATCTGAGAAACAACTAAAGCATTACGATAATACATAAAAAACACACTCTTTTATTTTATTAATTCAATCATTCATTCAACCACTCATTCATAAATTTGTTTATTTAATTAAAACGGTTACAAAATGCTGACATTGATATCTTTTGTGGCAACTCGAGACATTTTTTACTTAGCATCCGTAAACTATTTCCATAATCCAGTTTGGCAATTCAAAAAGTTTCCTATGTTATCGTATCTATAATAATTATTATTATAATTTGTAATTACATTTGTAAAGTTGTCTAGTTTACATTGCATGCCTATAATAATAATTATAATATTTAATATAAATATAAATAAGAATGAATTAGATTCGGAAAAATTTAATTAAATTTTAATTGTTTTAAGGTCTAAATTATTACTATGATGAATTATGTTAAATTTATTTATTGATTTTGATTTTGATATTGTTTGTATTGTGACGTTTATTGCTTGTATGTAACCATAGTCCATGTTACAGACGCATTTTATTGGGTTATAGTCAGATCCAATTATTTTAAATTTTCCCAATATTATTGTACTTACTGACTGTAATCTGTTATGTGTTGTAATAAATAAAATAAAATAAAATAAAATAACCAATTAGAATAATTAAAAATATTAAAGTTGAAACGAAATATAAGAAAAAAACACAGTTGAAAATATTTGGTCAATAATCAAATTTGATTGCTTGCCAAGTGTGTACAAAGGTGTTAACATTACTTGTACAAAGAACTTATTCGTTCTAATAATAATTTGTACCATTGATTGATTGTTTTAATTTTAATAAAATCATTTGGCCACTGAAAGTAATAAGTGCGAAAACGAAAAAAGCTTGCCCTGAACAATTTAGTAGATGTCAGATACGTCCTTTCGTCAGAAAAGCGACGATATATTATTGCATGGAACGCGTTGTCCGCAGGCGAGCTGATGCAGAAGCATACTTACCTGTGCGAGGACGCCATCCGCAACGGGGACTCACAGAAGATGGTCGACAACACATCAGCCATTGCCAGGTTAGTAATGTAGAATGCTATGCGCTGATTTATCTATATGTTAATACGTGAAGCAAAAACTTTGTACCCGTTTTTACGAAAATTGCGCGGACGGAGGAGTAACCTTAAAGGCTATTTACCATTTTGGTATTTACAATACAAACTTTAAAATTCTTTTTTTTTCAAACCAATATGCCAGTTTTAATATTTTTTTTATAGAATTTTTGTATAGGAATGGCAATCTTTATCGTAATTATTTTGTTCTGTCAATTGAGTAATAACTTTTTTAGATAAAAAAAATTGATATTTATATAATACATTGAAAAAATTAAACGCCCACAAAAAAAAAAAAAAATAGGTTGAGGTTTTAAAGAATTGGTACGAGATTTCATTTATACGTTAAGGGTCTTACGAACGAATAAAAAATACGCTTCGTATAGATATTCCGTGTTAATTAATTAATTATCTTAATTAATGGCTTCGCGTTTAGTATTTTTTATTATTAGTGGTAAGGGTACAACTGTACGGTAGATAGAAATTAAAATTGAGTTTCACAACGCGTGTTATTACGGGAAGAACACGGGTGAAACTCCACCCCGTGTTCTCTGTAACTCTAATTTGAAACGACGTTTACATGACAGGAACAAAACACGGAATAATTATTCGGAGCATAACCCCTTGAGCGTCGAGCGACCAGCAGGTGGCCGATAACAATTAAAATTCTATTGTGTCTGGTATTCGACGCTTGAGCTCTTAAAATAGATATTCCTTATTTTGTCCCCGTTATGTAAACTTCGTTTCAGGTTAGAGTAAAAGAGACAAAACACGTAGTATCTATTCGAAGCTTACCTACACTCTTTTTATTCGTAAGGCACTTAATGTTCTGGAATTAATTAGCCGTTGTCAACATCCCTATTAAGATGGGACTGACGTCAGCTCATCTCCCCAGGCTAGCCAACCGCGTACTCCTGGTAGGCGGGGCGGAGCGCGACAACACCGAGGACATGGAGTTCGCGCGCGCCCTCACCGCCGCGCACCAGCGGCTGCAGCAGGCCATCCCGCCCGCCGTGCACCGCGCCAAGGCCGTGGCGCTCGGGGACAAGGCCGAGGCCGCGCCCTGGAGGGCCGCCAACAAGGAGGTAACTAAATAAATAAATAAATAAATGTTTCCCACATTCACACCAATTATCTAGCCCCAAGAAAAGCTTCCTTAAGAAACTCGTTATATGGTTAACTAGACAACGGATAAACATACTTAATATACTTAAATACATACTTATTATACATAGGAAACACCCAGACCCAAAACAATGTAGAAAAACAGGTATTTCTAAATTGATCC
>OY720048.1:11702285-11736757 GCA_963082485.1 Eudonia mercurella
TCATGATGTCGTTGCACGCAGGTGGCAGCCCACAACCTGCACAAAGCGGTCCGCGAGTGGTCGTCCAAGGACAACGAGATCATCGCCGCCGCCAAGCGGATGGCCATTCTTATGGCGCGCCTCTCCGAGCTGGTGCGCTCCGACTCCAGGGGTAAGAGAAACTAACCGATTGCTCTTGACAGGTCTTTACAGCGTTGCTGGACTTAAAGGGGCGGCGAGAAACAAGAGGTTCCTCATACAGTTGTGATGTGATCATGGCTTTGAATAACGTTAAAATTGAGTAAAGGTACCTAGGAAGATAACGTTAGGTTAAGAGAATTGGCTTAAGCGCATTAGGTAACGGAGAGAGTACAAAATAACGATAGTTGTATTCGATAACGTTACCTGCAACACCGGTACCAGTTTAACGGTTTTTTTTTATATAGAAAGTTAGACAAATGACTCTGCTCTGCCAGATGTTAAGCAAAAACTGAGTCCAGACGCGAAGAATCCAGCTAGTGGAACAGGATTATAGAAAAAAAACGAGCGAGCCTTACAGTAGTCGCATATGATGTGTAACATTTGACATCTCACCTTAGTAATAAGCAATTTTAACATTATATTCTGAAAAAATGGGTCGGGTATTACATCATTTTATAACTATAAAATAAATGAAGTAAATACTCATTAGAAGAAATTTGACATTTCAAAATGACCTTTGATAGTCAAATGACACAATATGTCACATATAAAAGTAATATGTCATGTTCATAATATCGATTTTTAAACTTACAAAATGGCGCGCGCTTGCAGGCTTCCCCGACTTCCTGTTACACTGTTACACATACTTCCGTCCATTTCACGAAATCACTCCCACAAATTGCTTAGAAAGCGAAGCGGAAAGATGTTACACATCAAAAAAGATTTAAAAAAATCGTTACTTAACGATACTTATAAGTGTGAATTTGGTAACGTTATAAAGCCAATCGGGGATAACCTATAGGGGATATCATCACGCAACCGTGTCTTCGTCCCCAATTAGATTCTCTAGAAGTGTTCGGATCGGATAAAGAGCGGAACAATTCGAGGGCGTCTCTTAGAAGTTAGGACCTTTGGTATATATGTAAATGTTATTGTAAAATGTTGTTCAATGTTGCACAAGCGCAGTGTGAATGCACCATTTGATTAGACTTTATTGCCTACATCATAATGTGTTTATTTCATTGGCATCTATTCATTTCATCGCTCCAGCTTCATATGATCTTAAACCGCAATAAGTAAACTGAAGGTTTTAGAGACCTCTTTACACATTAAAAAAATACAGATTAGTTTTCAAAAATCAAGCATCACCAGCCCTGGATTCAACTCCCAGTACGGTTTGATAAAAAACAATTTGAATAGCTTTGAGGGTCGGCAACGCGTGAGTTATACCTCCATAAGCTACGGTAACCGTATACCATCAGGCGGGCTATATTCCTGATTGCCATATAAATGGTATTATGTTTTGTAAGAGCTTTATCATTCTAAACGTCGGCTCTAAAAAGTTATTTAATGTATATAATGATATCCTATATGCTGTGCTACATCATCGCACTATTCATATACTTGTATAAAGTTACATCCATCGCTGCATATGTATTGTATATAAACGCTCTTATTGTGTACATATGTCTATCTGTGCATTGCCCACTGCCGGACGCTAGAGGTGGCTATGAATTTGACCGGTAAGTGCCTGTTGTTATTGTATGCTTTTATATGTATCTTCATCTATCGCGGTTTTAAAATATATAAAGCTTAAAGCCATCTATTTGTAATCGGGTAATTTTGCTTCTATGATCATAGGCTTGGTAAATAAAAACAGAAAATAAATGCTTATGTTATGACAAACAAGTATTATACGAAATAACTTTTCAAGAAAGTGTATTAATATCATCATCATCATCATCATCAGCTCATTTTATGTCCCCACTGCTGGGGCACGAGCCTTCTCTATGGATGGATAGGGAGAACGGGCCATAAACCACCACGCGGGCCCAGTGCGGTGCGGTGGTTGGTAACGACAGCTAATGCAGCCGGGACCAACGGCTTTACGTGCCTTCCGAAGCATGGAGGAGCTCGAGATGATACATTTTTGGTCACCCATCCAATGACCGGCCTTTGCGAAAGTTGCTTAATCTCAGCATTCGTAGACCGGGCGCGTTTACCACTGCGCTATCGAGCTTCTCAGTATTGATGTATATCAATACTAAGTACAGTATTAAGTACGAATTATACCAAAGGAGCATTCTATAGTTTGTTTTATTATTATCAACTTGACTTGACCAAGTTTTTTTGCTTTGTCAAGATGTGCAAAAGTTACCCCTTCCATGGAGTACGTATCTTTTTTATATGACTTCACTCGTTCACAACATGATATGGTAACCCACAGGAAGCAAGCGCGAGCTGATCGCCACTGCCAAGGCCATCGCGGAGGCCTCCGAGGAGGTGACGCGCCTCGCCAAGAAACTCGCGCTCGAGTGCACCGACAAGAGGATCCGTACCGTGAGTTTAAACCACTCTTTTTCATATGTATACTAATATTATAAAGATGAAGAGTTTGTTTGAGAATCTCAGAAACTACTGGTTCGAATTGAAATATTATTTTTGTGTTGAATAGTCCATTTATTGAGGAAGGCAATAGGCTATATTACATCACACTGTGTCTATTAACGCGGGTGAAACCGCGGGGCACAGCTAGTTAGGGTTCCGTAGCCAAATGGCAAAAACGGAACCCTTATGGATTCGTCATGTCTGTCTGTCTGTCTGGTCTGTCCGTCCGTATGTTACAGCTACTTTTTTCCGAAACTATAAGAACTATACTGTTGAAACTTGGTAAGTAGATGTGTTCTGTGAACCGCATTAAGATTTTCCCCTCTCTGTAACTTCTAAAATAAGAGAATGATAAAACTAAAAAAAATATTATGATGTACATTACCATGAAAACTTCCACCGAAAATTGGTTTGAACGAGATCTAGCAAGTAGTTTTTTTTTTAATACGTCATAAAGTACGGAACCCTTCGTGCGCGAGTCCGACTCGCACTTGGCCGGTTTTTTTTATATCAGGGCTGTATGCTAAGGGATGGTTTGGCGTAATTCTCTTGACACGGGGATGGTACTAAAGGCAAGCACTGAGTTGTGAATATATACTCCATTTTCTTATACAAGAGAAAACTCATTTGGCATACCACTGCGCCCGGGGAGAAGCAGATGGTTATGTGGGGTGTACCCACTCAATCTCCTCTTCCTTTCATTATAAAGTACTACTTTAAAGTAAGCAAAGTACTTAGGATAAGGCTGAAATTGAAAGTTTTGTTAATAACTAGCTGACCGGCGGACTTCGTACTGCTTTGACAGTTTCCATGACAACAAAACAAACAAATCATTCGTCCGCTAAAGAACACCCGTATCCCATGATGGAGCCCTATAGCAGCGCTACCTACCGGGTCCAATTGTAAATCTATACCATTCTCGAATCCACTTGAACACACACAGAAAATTTCAACCAAATCGGTCCAGCCGTTTAGAAGGAGTTCAATAACATACCTTTTTTTAAATTTAGAATTAGAACTAGAATTTTTATTTGCTTATTAATATTGCTTATAATTTTTATTTGCTTTTTAAATAACCCCTGGAGATGCCTTTAGCCTGATGGGCTTTGAAGGTTATCGGACCGCCCCGCCTCCCAGAGCGGGAGGCGTGGGTGACAATAACATACACATGCACAGAAGGTTTATATATACGAGTACCGGGTTTAATTCTATGCATGTATTATACATATAAATCTTCCTCTATCTATTAAAAAAAACCGCATCAAAATCCGTTGCCTCGTTTTAAAGATCTAAGCATACATACATACATACATAGGGACAGACAGACAGCGGGAAGCGACTTTGTTTTATACTATGTGATGTAGTACAGAGTATATTTTCATTTTTACATTTAATATAATTTTTGCAGAATCTCCTGCAAGTGTGCGAGCGAATCCCCACCATCGGTACTCAACTCAAGATCCTGTCCACTGTCAAGGCCACCATGCTGGGCGCGCAAGGTAACCTCACACTTAGCCACATTAATTTACAGTCTAATTTTGTCTGATCATATATTATTATTTTTATTTATTCTTTACACGGTATTCCATTGTAATATAGACCTGTTTTGCTAAGTTATTATTCGGGCTACACTGCAAAATGGATAAAGTGGTATATTAAGCTAAATGATTTGTGTTATTAAAGGATTTTTAAGCTTGTACACTTGATTCAATGACACCTTATATATAAATGTTAAAGATTTTGTAAATTTAGTAGGAAGGTTAAATTTTATTGTAACTAATTAAGGCGAACGGTAAGGCACACTAGCGCCGCTAATGGATTTAATTTGATAACTGCTAAACTGGATTTTTTTTTCAAACATTGCGGACCTTCCGACACTAGGCAAACATCTATTATTTAATAATCGTGCAACTACTTTTAAGTTTGTTTTTGTATTCGTTCGCTAACACCAAAAGTAGCCATCGTTTGTGAATAAATGCGATAGCCCGTTTTGTGAATAAACCACGCAACAAAAAGTAGTGCACAATTATTAAATAAATACTATGGATGCTTTCCTGTTGTCGGACGGTACGCAATGTTTAAAAAAAGATCCGGTCCGTTAGTAATTGTCAATTTATCTATTGGTGGCGCTGTGTGCCTTACCCTTCGCCTTAAGTGGTTTCTGTAACTTCTTTTTTGGCTTGGCTAAAAAGAGTGAAATGAGCTGATGATATTTTATTTATTTTTATAAAGAAAAATCAGATTCCAGGGCTTTTTGAACTCATATTAGTCTTCAGTAAAGAAAAACTGCACACGTTTAAAAAAATACATAGCCCTTAAAATAAAGTAATCACAGCTTTATCTATAAATGAAAATGAAATGAAAAATGTTTTTATTGTAACAAACACAAATTATCAAATTAATTTTGTCCTGGCTTCTGTAAAAAAGTAAACTTGTGGAACAGAAGCCAAGACACTAAGAAATGTGTATGTGTGTGTGTGTATGTGCGTGTGCGTCAGGGTATGGGAGGGTGCGAGGGTGTGTGTGTGTATAAATATGTATTTATAAAAATATTATCTTTATAGTAAAATATATGTTTATTGTGCGATGTATGAATATGATGAATTATAGTATTATATCTGTAATTTTGCTGAAACGCTATATAACCTCGCTTATTGCTCCCCTAACAGTCGGCATGGCGGATTACAAAGGTAACTGGCAAGCTTATTAATTATCATTCAGCACTCAACGCAACGCCACACTTGTATGTGTTTGTCTTCGCTCAATAATGCACTAGAATCCCGATGAGCGCTTGAAAAACGGTACGCGACTTTGGCGCCACGGAGCCACTATGACGTTTGTGGCGGTGACAGTAAATATTAAGTACAAACATTTTGCAACCTTAATTTAATCTTTATATTGTATTCTAGCTGACCCGGCGGACTTCGTACCGCTTTGACAGTTTCCATCATTGAGTTAAATATATATCAATGGTTTCCATGACAACAAAACAAACAAATGATTTTGTATTGGAAAATTAAATTGTCGTTTTTAGTATTTTTTTTAAAATATAGCCTATGTTACTCAGCGCTAATGTAGCATTCTAATGGTGAAAGAATTCGTTTGCAAACATACATACATACAAAAATACAAAGGTTTCCTCTTTATAATATTAGTATAGATTTAAGGTTGTTAATGTTTTATTCAGATTTTGTTATTCGAAATGTTAATCTATAGGTATGAGCAAACAGTACCAATTTCCATATTTTTTTTTTCCGGATCCGTTATTTAGTACATTATTGATTAAAATGACATTACATAATATCACCGCATCGTAAGTGTATGGACCATAATATGCAACTCGCACCTTTTATTTTATAATTTTAAGTAGCTTTAAGTTTTGAAGCGTTTTGATACTTTTAATGTAACTACATTGTTTGATATTTATGCTATAATACATCACTCACTAATTGACATACTAAAAGAAAATATTGGATGAAACTTCTGCCTGGAATCCGACTGGTTAGCGATTTATTCGACGACACTAATATTTATATCTGCCGACAAGCCAGGTCCAGTAAAATTAAAGAGCATATACACGTCGACTTTTTTATTACCATCCAAACTTTCTGAGATGAATCCCGTGATACAAACGAACAACTCTTTCTAATGGACCAACTCCCTAACTCGAAAAAAAAATCAGCTGTTCCATACATTTTGGTCGAATGAATATTGTTGTTTTGTATGAAACAAAGTCGATAAAAAAGTCGATCTGTATAGTGTTAACAGGTCCTAAAATTAAGAAATTCTAAATCTTACTTTACTAAATAAGGAGCTGTATGGCGTAGTGATTAACGCACCCGGTCTGCGTTTGCTTAGGTTAGGCAACTTTCGCAATACTGATAATGAATATTCAAAAGCCGGACTTGGTGTAACATTTAGCCAGACTTTTGACCCTAAAGCAGGACATTTTTTAAAAACTGAAATTAGCCAGAATCAGGAAGCTTATTCGGAAACAGTTTGAAATTAAAAAAAAATGTCTATTGAATACTGAGTACACACTGAATGTCGCCCTAACTCTTCGTTTAAACCCATGTAGTTCCATAATGTTGTTTCCCTGTTCAGGTAGCGAAGAGGACCAGGAAGCGACGGAGATGCTCGTCGGCAACGCGCAAAACTTGATGCAGAGCGTAAGTTGTCTATTATTTATTTCATTCGTTGATAGCCTGCGAACTGGTTATTTACTTCGGTTGATTAAATTAAAGTTAATAATAACGCCTGACTGCTGGGCATATAGATAGATAGATAACACACTATATAGGTATAAATCTGAACAAAGAGACATGGGACACTTGTAAGCAAAAGTTGATCAGGCTCCGCCAGAATACCAGCGTTATTGCGACACGTGTCGTTCGCAACAAAACAAGAGGCGGGATCCTGATTGACCTATTGTTCGTTTTTCATTTTTATGTATATTAAAATGAAAAAAAAAAAATGAAATGAAATTTATTTATTAGAACACACAGTATAAACTAATATAGAACAAAACAAAAAAAATATAATAAAAAAATGTGTCCTAAAAGGACTCTAGGACTTCTTGGCGGGAAAGTGAAGAGTCATGTCTGCGGTTTTGTTTTATTTTCTAAAATTTGTGTTATGTCGAATATTAATGTGAAATAATGGTGGATTATTAACCGTTAAGTGTTCGTGAGTGTGCATGAGTGTTGCAAATGAAACAAAACAGTGCAACGTCACTTTTCAAATTCTCTCAAGAAGTCCACCCGAGGACTTAATAAAGCCCCACATCTTTACTGAGATACTCGAGAGGTTGGGGGGTATATCATTTCTCACTTCTCATTTCTATTCATTCATCATCATCATCATACATGAAAGAAATTATTATTGTTTAAGTATTGTAAGACTTTTTCATTGGCTAAATGCTTGTGCAAAGCCATTATTTAAAAAAAAAAATAAATAAATAAATAAAGGACTCTACTCAGCATTTGTTGCAGTGAATAAAAACTAACTATTAGTGTGTGTAGTCAATAACCGTTTCTCTCTCTCTGATTATTTGCTGTACCAATAATTTCCAAAAGGTTTTTACACGACGGTCTACATAGTTCGCTCTCTTTTTAGGTGAAAGAGACCGTCAAAGCGGCAGAGGGCGCCTCCATCAAGATCCGCACGGAACAAGGCGGGTACAAGCTGCGCTGGGTGCGCCGCTCGCCCTGGTACCAGATCTAAGGGACCTGGCGTTACATCTACGAGGCCTGTAACTAGATCTACAAGGTCTGGTACCATATCTAATAGAGCTGGTACCACATTTTATTGGACTATGGAACCTACAACGCCTGATACTAGAACTAAGAGGCCTTTCACTAGATCTACAAGGCCTGGTACCAAATCTAAAAGGCGTGAAATCCGATCTAAGAGCCCTTGTACTAAGTTTAACAGTTCCGTCATGAAAGTACCTAGTAAGAAATCAGATCTGTGTGTGTGCCTATAATAAGAAATGTTTAACAATCGACCCCAACGGATGTCGTTAGACGGCGTAGTAGGTACTAGTAGGTATGTTTGACAATATAATAACAATTAATTAATTAATTACAAAACATTTGAAGTACAAAATACATCACTTCACAGCTCTTCGAAATACTAACCATTTTTGTTATTTCACTTAAACACTAATACTTATAACTTAAAAGGTATCTGCCAATTGATAGCATATGTTGACGACATAGTTCGCTATTTCCATAGGTACAATTTCTATGAAAAAATACAGCTTAGAGATTATCTACTGACTAACCAGTCATCTCAGCTGTTCTTTAGAACAGTGGGGTCCGTATTGTTGGAGTACAGTCAAAGGCAAAAGTTATCGAACATTTAAGCACTTTGTCAAACAAACTAAATAATCTAACATTTGCACTTGTTAACTTCTAGGACAGCTAATGTAACTTGGTTATAAAGTGATTTGTCGCTTTTGTCGCTGGTTGTACAAACACTTAGTCTTCCGGTACGCAGAATAAATGAAGTCTACAATAACGCAATTTATGTTTATTATTTTATTTTGGTTACCAATAGTTTTCTAAACTTGGTGACTGTTTCTTTCTATAGTCTGTTTAGGATGCAACAAAAACATTCATTTGATGAACACATGTATTTTGAACGTGATTGTACCGCTAGCTTTTATTTGAAATTTGTAATTGTGGTAGCTTAATCGCCGCTGATGTAATCAATTATATAATAAAATAACAAAAAACTTTATGAATCGTATTGTAACTATAGTGTAGACTTCTTGGCGGGAAAGTGTAGAGTAAAGTCTACGGTTTTGTTTTATTTTCTAAAATTTGTGTTATGTCGAATATTAATGTGAAATAATGGTGGATTATTAACCGTTAAGTGTTCGTGAGTGTGCATGAGTGTTGGCAAATGAAACAAAACAGTGCAACGTCACTTTTCATATTCTCTCGAGAAGTCCGCCCGAGGACTTAGTAAAGCCCAACATTTTTACTGAGATACTCGATGGGTTGGGGGGTATATCATTTCTCACTTCTCATTTCTATTATCATTCATCATCATCATACAGGAAATAAATATTGTTCATTACTTGTAAGAAAAATTACTTTGACACTGGCTAAATCTGCTAATCGCACGAAGCCATCAACTAAAAAAAAAACTAGTGTAATTGCAGCTACTTATAGTAACTTCCTTAAAAGAATTGGGTGATATTTAAATATATTAATAGTACTACATTTGTTAATAGCTTGTCTTCTTTGGTAGTTTAACGTCTCGGTGGCAGAGTGGCATAGCGCTCAGACCGATACCAGAAGGTCCGGGGTTCAATTCCCAGGTCGAGCAAAGTGTGTTTCGGCTGTCTCGACGCATAGCCCGAGTTTGTGATTACCAACCCGCATTCGGCAAACGTGGTGATGAAGCCATTACCCATCAATTGTAGTGATGACTTGATTTCAATGATGGAGGCCTTTGCCCAGCAGTGGGACAGTTATAGGCTATTAAGTTTACTTTACTTTGTCTTCTTATGTAAATGGTGATACTGACTTCTCATTTTGTCTTTTTAACCCTTTTGAAGGCAATGGCAGCTATGTTGCCACCGAATATTGAACTTTATGCACTTGTAATAAGATTTAATAGCAATTAAAAGATACAAATTTATTGTCCTTGAAATGTTAATGTTTATATTCTGAAAGTCCTAAGTATATAACAGGTCATGCCTTACTATATAAACACGATGTTATCAAACTAACATTGCTAATTTATTATTATTGTATGTCGTAATAATTAATTATAGATATTAACTTAGTGCTTCCAATAATATACACTATGGGCTTTTTTATATACTCTTAATTACTTATGTGAAATGAGTTCACCTTATTTTATTATGTAGTGTAAGTAATGTTTTATTTCCAGTTTAATGTGTATTTTAATTTCACCATACCGGTTATTAAAGGAATCTTCATTTAATTTCTTACCCGAATATTGTTTAGATGTAAAACAAACATTGCAATTTTTTTTATAAAGTATTTTTTGTGCAGTTTTGTTATGGTTAACGAAATTTGTTTGCAATAATCCTGATCATACCCTACCATATAAACACGATTTTATGACACTAATATTGCTAACTTATTATTGATTATAAAAAAACACTTGTAAAAAAGCTGCAATATATTTGTATACGCAAAAATTATCATTTGATCTGTATTTTTTTTACAACGAAATATTACTAATTATCATTTATCTATAAATTAATAGTGAGCGATAAGAGAGTGCAAGTGTCGTTAGATACGGATTTATGTAATGACGTAGATTTTGTTATATATTTGTACTGTTTAATATAATGGTAGTAGCTATAAATATAAGGTGTTTGGTAATATATGTGTAGTTCCGAATATGGCAAATAGGGTACTGTGCATAGAACCCCCGATAATTATGAACACGCCTGAAAGCACCATATGGCCGAGATATTGAGATTGTTTGTTACTAAGTGAAATTGCAAAGTGGAAACCCTAGGTTCAACTGATGCATTGTTCTCAGTCAACCACCTAATGGTCCAATAAAAGTTGAAACATGTTAGGGATAAATAATGAAATAAAATTAATTCGAGTTTTAGTATGGAAAAGTAAATCTACGTAAATACTATTTTGCATGTTACCACAATGTTTTTCATACTTGAGTGCATGCCTGTGTTTCGGGACCAAAAAACATATTACCAAACACCCTGTATATAAAACAATTCGTATGTAAATCATTGTTACACAAACTATTAAGTGTGGCAAATATCAAAAATAAGACAGATATAGTTATTACATTACGCATTACAACCGGAATCTCATAAAAATAAGCGTAATAAACCAACTTGCAAGGAGAAAAAATACATACCTTACATACTTACCATATGTTAACTAAAGACTTCTAGACTTTTATGCAGCTACAGTAAGTGTTTTTATTACACACTCCTATTTAGATTACAATTATAAATGTATCTACTGTATTCTGAGATTATCAGCAATAATGTTATTTTTCTTTTGCAGTAAAACTAGTTTTAAGTAAAAACAATAAGAACCTAGATAAGAATGTATAAATGTCATGAAAAGTGAAAAAGTCGGTGATATGATATATAAAAGGTCAGACCAGACGTTGGTACTAACAAAATGTACCTTAAATGCATTCGCAAGAAGGTCGTAATTCTACTGCGTTTTCAAAGTTTCAATAACAAGAATTGTCGATAAACTTTTATCTATTCTTTAATTGTAATTTTTTGATCGCAAAGAATTTATAGAGATATAAATATATGCGAACATTGGTAATATTAACTTTTCATGACATTTATGATGGTATAAAAAATCTTATATAATATATATTTTTTTATATTGTACGAAAGAGTGAGTAACGAATGAATTGTGTTATAATAATAAACTTAACGGTACATTATTATAATATTATATAGTGTTTACACTACATAGATATAGTTAGCGATTAGGACATAATTGTACATAACTATTGGTTGCTGATACTAAATTTACTAAAGCGTGTGCTTTTTTGGACTTTATTTTTACATTTTTACACAATTTTTTGTTGGTTTAAGTCTTATTTATTCTAATAAATGATTTTTATTTACAATCTTATTTTATTTGCATAATTTTAGTTGGCACTTGGCAATTACTATAGTTTAAATTGAAAAAAAAAGCTAATATTTGTCTTTTGTTAGATAAGCTCGGCATTTTGATTTTTATTTCATACCCTATATTGTTAAAAGGGTAAATTAATAATAGCACTCTTATTAAAAAAAAAAAAAAAACTCTTATTATCACGATCAAAAACATTACAGTTTTTAATAAGCTAAATTGAGCCCCACATTTCTCTGTCATATATATCATTTAAACATTAATATGACAAAAACTACTTGGCACCTATCATACGGTAATAAATGGTCGATAAAACCGACCACTTGTTTAATTGTTATTTTAATTTACATTAGTCCGTATTTGTAAGTTTGAAAACTAGTAATTATTTGTAAGGGCAGTGTGGTGAGCTTACGGGGGAATATTTGGGATTAAATAAAGCTTCTTAGGTTCTATAGCTCTATACCAATAGCTACGTTAGACCTGCTAAAACTAAATATAACTAATTAAAATAAACAATGATCTAATGAGCAAGTTTCCACACGGCCTAATGGTGTAGATAAATTCTTCCTATCATGGAATAGATAAATGTAGCATTGAATATTATCTTAAAATGTTAGTACGAAATAATTGCGTCTAAAATAGGTACCTTTTGCGATACATAGTTAAAAATGTTCACTGGGCCTTTGCCCTTTGCATCCAAAACATTTAAAAAGCATCTTTAGTAGATAATAATTATTAACGATATTATTATCCCGTTTTTTTTTGTATGAGTATCCGTATTTTTACTTATTATGTTTCTGAGTACCTATACGCATGCTACTATACCGAAATATTAAATGAGTCACGAATTAATCTTTATTTTTAATAGCTGTAATAATATAGTTTTCCAAAGTTTACGCGAACACTACACATTGAAATAAAACAACTTAATTTCAATTCAAAAGTTGTAATAACTTTATTATACGACAAGAGTGAGCAATAAATAATTTGAATTTAAAAGTTACAGCTAGATTTTTTTTGAGAGAGTTGCCGATTGCCACTGGGCATTTTCAGCTTCATCGGGCTTTTTTGGGGGCGACTAGAAGAACTTAAAGCCCTGTGAAACGAAGCACCGACAGAGGTTATACAGGGAACGGCATCACGCACTAGTGCGTGTCCCTGTGCCCTACTAGATTCTCCGAGGGGTTCGGATCGGATCGAATTAATAAATTTACAAAGTTAAAGTTACTTACACTAATAGTTTTGGACCTCAACCGACAAACGAGAAATGAGAACGTAAGAATATGTACCTATTTATCTGTAACTTAAAAATGTGTAAATATAATATATATCATTGAATAAAAGCAAAATAGGCTTAGATAAACTATGTAAAGCGATGTTTTAACTGTAAAAATTTAGGTGCCATAGTTATTTATAACGAAAGCCAGTTTTGTGATTTGGAGTTTTTCTCTTATGAATAATTATAACATGATGTACTAAATGTGATATAAATACACCGTAGTAGTAAAATAATAGCTATGAATCATGCTTACGAACTTTAGCTGACTCTCCGCATAATTTTGCGTTTGTAATTTTACATAGAAAGGTAGGTAATTTGATATTGTTAGTATACCGTACAAAGAGTAGAAAATCTTACAGCACAATATCGGAGAGCGTTCTATTTTCATTATTGCATATGTAAATAAAAACATGTTTATTCTTGTAAATGGGTTTTTCTTACAATTCCTCATCCATTTGTTTTGTCTACAGACGCTGTTATAACCGTTTCCCATTGAAGCAAAAAATGGAAATAATTTTTTTTTTAATATACATATAGATTTTTTACTGACTTATATTTTGAATTACAGATGCACTATACCCTCAAAATATGTAATTGATTATGTATTTTTTCCTCATAAAAGGATAACTTATTCTAAGTATAGTATCCTTATCCATTGTCATAAATGAGGTAACGGTTATTTTGAAACAGGATAACGCTTCTAATAACATTATCATATTATTTGTTTTAACTCCTGTCTAAGCGTCCGCGTGTTGCAGTGGTTTCAAGTGTAATTGTTTTGGAATTCATTTATTACAGGTAAGTCAATTGAGATATCACATATGTAAAAGATTAACCAACAAACAAGGTAGAAAAATTAAAAATCACCTCTTTCTACAAATAAGTTAGTAAGTAAATTATCTTAATGGATTCAATAAATAGGTTGTTAATTAAAGGTAGGTATAACATCAACCAATGAACTCGAATAACTTCGATATTGCCAAAAGAGATTAACATAAAGCTCCATACGTTTTCGTCAAGAAGGCACCTATTTAATCCCTATGAATGGTTAATTTACTTCATTTCAAAGTTCGTCTCATAGTAAAATTTGCTTCAATATTATTATGTTGAAAAGTTAAAAACTAAGTGTAATAATATTTCAAGTGATTTCATAAAAACATGAAATGATGGCTTATTACAAAATGTCTAGGTGCATCTATCATTTAGAATTTCACAGTCTCTCTGTGTCTCTCCTCCTCTGATCACAACTTTGACAGTTGGCAGTAAGTATCAAAATCAACGGAAGCAGGCAGGTACCTAAACTGATAAAAATATTTTAACATTGAAGTAAATTAAGTCGTGAGTTAGTAGTGAATTTTGAGTACGGTCAGCATTAACATGTAAGTATGTACTTTTGACTAGTTTTGACTTTTATTCCGATGTATTATTAAGTCTTATGACTTACCTACATTGTTTGTATGTTACCTAATACTGGTGACGTACATTTGCCCTAATTAAACTCTACATTGTTTGTCATAAACATCCTCAAACCGCATTTTTATTTTTTATTATTTTATTTTTTTATATTTACGGGTAAGCACAGTGCCTTGATCTCACCGTTAAGTGATGATAAGGCCATTTGGTGGAAGCGCACTTCACCCGGGATCCTCAAATAGTGAGGCACTGGCTATCTTGTCTCTAGCTGCCGGAACACAACAATGCTACAAACATTGTTGTTATGGCGACATATTTAGATAAGATGATGGTAGCTAGCCAGGCGGACAAACAAGTCCTACCACCAACCAAACCGAGTACACAAAGATGTACTCCCGCTGGGAATCGAACCCGGGACCTCTGGGTCTAAACCGGTGGTCTTAACCACTAGACCACAGAGGCGGTTAAGCATGAAGGCATGAACTTAAAGTGCTGCTTGCCTGTCGCCCCAGTGGCAAAGCCGAGTGGGAAAGCACTGGTCAAATATGCGTTAGTCCTGGGTTCAATTCCTAGGTCGAGCAAAATGTATTTCCAGTTTTACGTGAAAAAATTAACTAGCCGTTTTTGTTTTTAGAAAATTACTGTTTATTTTATTTTGTTTATAATATGGAATAAAGAAAATACAAGTTCAAAATATTAAAAGTAAAAAATAGAAAAATAAAATACCTAATAAAAAGGTTGGCTTTGTCGGTCGCCAACGAAGAAGTTGTAAGTGGCATATTTAACTTGGGTTTGTGACCCGCATTGTAAGCGTGTTGATTGAGCCAACATCAACCTTAGCGATATTAATTACTTAAGCTCAATAATGGAGATCTTTGCTCAGCAGTCTACATTTCCTTGCCAAGAATTCGAATCACCGTAACATTTTGCGTAGCCTTCTTTGAAGCTAGGGATTAGGAGAGAGGATAGGGATCAGGGAGCTGCTCCGTTAGTGATTTATCGGGAAGTTATATTATATTATCTTATCTTATCTTAGTGGGGCCTGCTGAGGTTTCCCTCTCGCAGTAACACTTCGACCCATCGGGATCTTTTGTGCAACCCCATCCTTTCACTCTTCTTCCTCTTTGAAGATGGATGCCATAAGTTTGACAACGTCTCTGAAGTCCTCCGGTTTCGAATAGGCCGACCCCAGGAGTCCTATTCTTTTCCTAGCCAGAGAGTCGCAGTCATACAGTAGAAGCTGCATTGACTCCGTTTTCTCTCCACATGCCCTACACAAGCTATTTGTTGATAGATGCATTCTGTGAAGCATTTGGCATAGTGCCTTGTCAAGGCACCGATGGTTAATCGGGCCTGCCTTCTACTGCCGCATATGAACTTACTCCGTCCTAAGGCGTTTTCGCCTGAAGGATTTGGAGTGTTTCATACCCGGCTACTCTTTCCATTCGATGCTGTGCCTGTTTACGATGTAATCTTTAAGTTATATTATGATAATAATAGCCATTACCATAACGAACGGAGGAGATCTAGCGTACCTAGTGCGAGTTTATCCACCATTCGACCACGGTAATAAAAATGAGAATTTTATATAAGTAGCATTGAAGCAGCGCCTCCTAGTGACAATAGAAGAGAATTAAAAATTTACTACACAAATTATCATTTATCAGGCTCATAATGTGTTAGTATTATCTTATTCTATGGTTAGTTATATGATATTTCTTTTTAAAATTAATACTATTAATAATTAAGAGCTCGAGCGCGCGAATACCAGACACAATAGAATTTTAATTGTTATCGGCCACCTGGTGGTCGCTCGACGCTTGAGGGGTTAATACTTAACCGGGGGGTCGACCGCCTAACTCTCTCGCTTTTGATCGCTTTGAAGGCGAGGCGACGAGGAGGCGTCATCTTGTCATTTCGAAAGCAATATGAAAGCAAAATCGAAAGCTTTCGATATTATTCGATATTAGGTATATTTCGATATTATATTAGAAAGCGAGGCGAGGGCCTCGCCTTCAAAGCGATCGAAAGCGAGAGTGTTACGCGGTTGGGGGGCGGTTCACTGTCCCGCAGACCACATATGGTCCGCAACAATTGATTTAACCATTGTTATAAGTTCTTGACAGTGAACCTGTTAAACCGCACTTGATTACTGCGCCATACCAGACGTTGTGGCGCAGCAATGATTTAGTAGGTACATATCGACAGTCAAACCTGCTGGCGACCATGCTTAGGATGCTGTTGCTGGTGCGCAGGGTGCGGCTGCGCACCAGGGACGCGCATCGCTTTCGCATCGTTGTGTTGAAGCAGTTAACTCGCATTTCGGCGAACATTCCTGACGCGATACAAAAGGGAGGCAGCCCCAATAGCACCCTAAACGCATTGTTGTATTCAACACGGAGGTACATATGATACTACTTTGTCATCATAATCATCGCTAACTCATATACGTTCCCACTGCTGGGGCACGAGCCTTCCCTATGGATGGATAGGGAGAACGGGCCATATACCACCACGCGGGCCCAGTGCGGATTAGTGGTTGTTAACGACTGTTAATGCGCCGGGATCAACCGCTTTACGTGTCTTCCGAAGCACGGAGAAGCTCTAGATGATACATTTTTGGTCACCCATCCTATGACCGGCCTTTGCGAAAGTTGCTTAACCTCAGCACTCGCAGACCAGGCGCGTTAACCACTGCGCCATCGAGCTCCTCACTGCTACTTTGTAGTTTTCCTTAAACCCGTTAAAAACTTCGAATACGTTGTTGTGTATGCCTACGTCATACACGTTAACCCGTTTGGAGTATCAAGAAAGTATGACTAACTGAACGGCTCTAAGCTGAGATCAGCTGTTAGAGCCGGGCTTGGACGATCCAAGGTCAGGTCCGGTTGTATCGCCGCGCGTGTTGTCATACCGTGAATCACGCTGACACATTCCTCCACACACAACTTTGACTACAGTTTAGTTTACCAAGTGCATAGCGAGAGATCAGTTATCGATTCAGTTAATTTATCAATGAAATTGAAACTTTGCGTTATTATTAAAAAAGAAAATATTGGTGAAAGTTTCTCCTCTAGATTCTTTTGTGTACATGTTTGTGTTAAGTGATATTGCTATTCGCTTTCGATAAGGCTTTTATTAAGTAAGTGTTTGTTTTTTATATTATTTTGACACCTAATCAGGTTTACGAGTATGTAGATGTTGTTTGTACCTATTCTGTATTTACAGACAAAATGTGTTGATATATACTTACTCTTCAACTAACTTGGCTTATGGGTACAATATATTCAACTATATTTTATTCGGATACATTACTAGAGCCATAATAATCAGAATTGAAATGGTAGAGTTCGTGTGATTTAAGCAAATGATTCAGGCAGTATTTGTGAATCACAGAATCAACGGTTTAGTAGTGACGGTATGTATATGTCATTATCATTACTAGTAGCGATGCCGGTATCATCTCACTACTACATTTAGTTGTTTTCGATAAGCAAAATTTTGCGGATTCGACTACCATACGGGTAATATCGGTAGACATGTTTCGATATTAGGACTTTATTATATTTTTAAATATAAATTTTCTGTGCGTGTGTATGAAATTGAACTCCTTCTAAACGGCTGGACCGATTTGGATGATTTTTTTGTGTGTGTTCAAGTGGATTCGAGAATAGTTTAGATTTACAATTGGACCCGGTAGCTGGCGCTGCTATAGGGGTCCATCATGGGATACGGGTCTTCTTAAGCGGACGAATGATTTGTTTGTTTTGTTGTCATGGAAACTGTCAACGTTTTGTTTGTTTTGTTGTCATGGAAACTGTCAAAGCGGCACGAAGTCCGCCGGTCAGCTAGTAAAATATAAAATGATATAAATAATATCAACCGTCGATTTATGTTAAAGACTTTACAAATGGTATGCCAGGGTTTGTGATCTCAATCCTCATTTGGCAAACTTAGTGATTAAGCCATATGCCCATAAGCTTTACTAGGTTTCAATGATGGAGGCGTTTGCTTGCCCAGCGGAAAATGATAGCTTTTTTCCTTTCCTTTAGTTGATGGCTTTGTGCGATTAGCACATTTAGCCAGTGTCAAAGTAATTTTTCTTACAAGTAATACATAAATAAACAATATTTCCTTCCTGTATGATGATGATGAATGCGATGAGAAATGAGAAGTGAGAAATGATATACCCCCAACCCCTCGAGTATCTCAGTAAAGATGTGGGGCTTTACCAAGTCCTCGGGCGGATTTCTTGAGAGAATTTGAAAAGTGACGTTAAAATGTTTTGTTTCATTTGCCAACACTCATGCACACTCACGAACACTTATCGGTTAATAATCCACCATTAATTTTCACATTTAGAAAGTAAAACAAAACCTCGCAAGGTCACAAGGTAAAAAGGTCCTCACAAATAGAAATAATTTAAAGTAATAAAATATGAAACTAGAACACGTTTACCTAAACATTCTTTTTAAATAAATACACGTGTCACTACCACAAAATAATTAATAATACCAGGGCCACTACCTAGATTTTCGATGCTTACAAATTTATACTAACAGAGCTCAATTATTTAACTAAAGTGGAAAAGTTATCGTGTCAACACTTTTAATTGGTTCACTAGGCACTTTGAAGAAAGGCGTTTAATTTTATATTGTCTGGTTTCTCCACCAGCAGTCAAGATGGCGCCACTGTCTCTGAAGATAGTGCAGGACGAGGGTGCGGTGACGCGCACAGTCAAGTTCGAGTCCACCATGAGGGTGGGGGAGGCACAGGCCCTCGTCAGGGAGAAGATCCTCACGGCACACGACGGAAAAGGTAAATAGACAATACTTTGAAATAGTGTGAGTTATATTCGCCATTCGACCACTTATTGAAATCGAAAATTTTACCTGTCCTCGTTTTCCACCAGTAGGTGCTGCCTCAATGCCATACAAGTTTTCGTTTTCGTTAACGTAATCGAATGGCGAATAAAAATCGCACTAGGCATCCTTAATATTAGGCTTAAAGAAAAGACTTGAAAAGGACAGCTTTGTGTGTCGATAGAAGTTGTCTTTTTAAGGACAGCCGCTGCACTTCTGAGCACAGCTGTAGCACCTCCGCCTTCTCCCGCCCTTGGAGCCCGTCGGCGATCTGTAAATAAAATATACAGTGTTATACCGACATAGCAATCATCATCTCAGCCAAAAGACGTCCACTGCTGGACAAAGGCCTCCTTCAACGATCTTCACAACGGCCGGTGGAATACAATACGCAATACCTTTTCATTATGTATATCCTTGAGGCGAAGGGTAAGGCACACTAGCGCCACCAATTGATAATTTGACAATTAGGTACTAACGGACCGGATCTTTTTTTAAACATTGCGTACCGTCCGACAACAGGAAAGCATCCATAGTATTTATTTAATAATTGTGCACTACTTTTTGTTGCGTGGTTTATTCACAAAACGGGCTATCGCATTTATTCACAAACAATGGCCACTGTTGGTGTTAGCGAATGAATACAAAAACAAACCTAAAAGTAGTGCACAATTATCAAATAATAGATGTTTGCCTAGTGTCAAAAGGTCCGCAATGTTTAAAAAAAAAATCCAGTTTAGCAGTTATCAAATTAAATCCATTAGCGGCGCTAGTGTGCCTTACCCTTCGCCTTAAGTAGATATGTTTGATTTCTATAAAAATGCAGGTAAGTAGGTATATCATTTTTAAAAGCCTCGCTGGCCAACTAGCGAAGCGTTCCCAGTCCGGTAAAGCTTGTTTCGTATTTAACATTATCATTATATTTATTATAGAGAAGCTCGATGGCGCAGTGGTTAACGCGCCCGGTCTGCGAGTGCTGAGGTTAAGCAAACTTTCGCAAAAGCCGGTCATCGGATGGGTGATCAAAAGTTTATCATCTTTCGCTCCTCCATGCTTCGGAAGGCACGTAAAGCCGTTGGTCCCGGCTGCATTAGCAGTCGTTAACAACCACCAATCCGCACTGGGCCCGCGTGGTGGTTTACTGCCCGTTCTCCCTATCCATCCATAGGGAAGGGAAGGCGTAGTGGGGACATAAAATAAGCTGATGATGATGATGATAATATTTATTTGCTTTAATCATTATAGTTGGTAAAAACAATTATACCTATTGCATTATAGTCATAACATGCACATTATTATTTTTGTTGCATAGCTCATATCACTAACCCGTATTTGGCAAGCGTGGTGATTAAGCCAACACAACAATACACAATGGAAGTCTTAGCGCAGCTGTGAGGCAGTACACAGTCTATAACTTTACTTTTACCACAGAATAACTAACAGTACTACCTTTTCGATATATTTGAAGCGTATTAACTTTGACTTTGAATTAATTAACCTAAGTAAGCTATAGGACCTCGACTCGGGTTGACCATGTCATGTGGTTTTTTCTTGAGAGTTAGGTATATCAAGCTCTTTATATGGATATACTCACGTTTGTTTAGCCTATCAGGGATGTCTTGCGATGTAAGAAATATATACGAGTATGTCCAAGAATACGAGAACGTGTAAATGAGCGCAAGTAGCGGTACTCATGATGATAATGATGATGATGATGATGATGATGATGATGATGATGACAGACTTTAAACGGCATTGTGATCTAGTGGTTAAGACCACCGGTCTTAGACCCAGAGGTCCCGAGTTCGATTCCTAGTGGTGGGTACATATATTTGTGTAATCGGTTTGGTTGATGGTAGGACTTGTTTTCGCCTGGCTAGCTATACACCAAATTATCTAAATATGTCGCCATAGCATCAGTGTTTGAGCATTGTTGTGTTCTGACTGCTAGAGATAAGGTAAGAGCCTCAGATAAGAACCTCAGTAGTTGACGATCCCGGGTGAAGTGCGCTCCCATCATTGGCCTTTATCATCACTTATCATCAGGTGAGATGAAGGCACTATGCTTACCCGTAAGATAAAAAACTAAAAATATGTAGAAGTATTGAAATGCCAATGGTATTGTCCTTGTATAGATTATGGGCTGTTCCTCACGTCAGCGGACGATGAGAAGTCAGGCGTTTGGCTGGAGGCACACCGGCAGCTGGACTACTACGTGCTACGCGACGGAGACCAGCTCCACTACATGTGCCGCGCCAGGAACCTCCGGGTGCGGATGCTGGACGGTGAGGAACTGCTCTGCAGCAACTGCACCAATTAACACTGGGTCCGCGTAGTGGTTTAATGCCCTCACTCTCTGTGAGACCAAGCTGACCCCACAGGCTTAGTTATTAACGAAAAAAAAGCAACTAATTGCTAATTGCACAATGGCAACGCAACTGCTGCTATAGTTGCGGTTGCTACAATCAGTCAGTTTATTTTAGAGCGCCGTCATGTTTGATCGAAGACCCTCATACACTTTTAGTTCGTCAATCGCTCGCTTGTGGCGTTCTACGTTCAATACGAATGTCTTTTGGTATCGATAAATTGTAAATTGTCGAGATATCGACTGTCACTTAACGATCGATAATAGGTCTGCCGCACAACCTGGAGTGGATTGGTTGCAACTGGTGGGACATCGAAGCCACAGCCCAAGACCGCGACGCTTGGAAGTCTCTACTGCGAGCCTTATGCCCTTGATGAGGGATCACAGAATTTCGTTATAATCATCTTCACTCTCATGTTTACATCCATAGGGAAGGCTCGTGCTCCAGCAGTGAGGATTTTCTCAAAAACCACCGAGCAGTTTAAAGGAAGATTCAGTGAAACTAAACACAGGCAGAAAGCTTAAGGTTTGGCAACGCGCGTGTGATACCCTTCCTTGGTGTCGCAAGAGCGTCCGTCCTTGTGCTTTGGTGGCTTTCTAGCTTCCCATCAGGCGGGCTGGCACACGCATCCCGCCTTTCTCCAATTTTCGATTCTTACAAACGAGGTGTGAATAACTTGTGGGTAGGCAAGATGGGGACGGCTGGTAAGCCACAATCCTAGAGTCCTCGTGGAGTGGAGCGTAGTAATTGCCTGCTCATCTAAAGAAATTAACCCTGCAAAGGGTTCGAAATGTCAGGATAATACCTATGTAATATGAGCGCGAGTGGATCTTAAAGTATTTATTCTATGATCAGGTTCAGTCAAGACGCTGCCGGTGGACGAGTCGCATACCGTGGAGCAGCTGATGGTGGGCATCTGCGGCAGGCTCGGCATCACCAACCACGACGAGTACGGCCTGGTGAGTCCTCATGCTATACGAAGGGTTGCCACCCGTACTTTATTATAAAGTAAATGTAAATCTGTAAATCTTCCTACAACCTTTGTAAACCGTGCCTTTCCCTCAGTGCTTCGAGGGTGATGAAGACGCTGAGGAGAGCAAGCCGGCCGCCGGCACCGGTACGCTCACCCTCAAGCGGGTAACGCTACAGCGCGAGCGGGACGCCAAGCTGCAGCAGCTCAGCAAGAAGCTGAAGACCGACGACCACGGTGAGCTTGGAGGGCCTGGCGCAAGATTTTTTTTGCAACAGTTGGTGCACAACTTCGTTCTGCTGCGATACCATACTATTTGTTAATCATCACCGGCTTATTTATGTCCATACCTACCTACTGCTGGGACACGAGCCTTTCCTATAGAAGGAAATCAAACACTACAAAGAGAGGGGCCATAAACCACCACGAGTGCCCAGTGCGGATTGGTGGTTGTTAAAGGACTGCGAGCACTGTCCAGTGCTCTTACTGGTGAGAAATTTGTTCCGTTATGGACTGACAGTATACTGCCGCAGTATCCTAGGGAAATATATGACGTCATAAATCGTCGCCGTTTTTGTACTGTAAGCACTGGCATTTTCGAGGTAAGGTGCTCTCAGTGCTTTGATCACGTGATCAACAGCGTCCAGAAATGACATGGACGACAGCATGGATGACAGTATACTGGACTGCGTTCCGTTTTAAACAGTAACCAGTATAGCTAGCTATAAAGGAACGGCTTCGCAGTATACTTAAATTGACGTCACACCTTACAGTGCTCGCAGTGCATATCGGAACATACCCAAAGACTGCTAATGCAGCCGACTTAGGAATAAAGATATTGCTTGTGTCTTAGAATAATACCGCATGTATAAAATAAAAAAAAAACACAGGGTATAGACTAATATGTATTCTGTGGTATAGGTACAGTCACGTGCAATGAAATGTATACATGGACAGAATTTTGAATAAATGTTTACTCTGAATATTTCAAAAACAAATAATCACCTTAACAATACATACTATATAACCATTAAAGTTTCTCTCAATAATGTACACATTTTTGGCAAAAATATGTACACAAATTGTTTTCAGACATTTGCTTACACGTTCTTATGCAAAAATATGAAGCCATTATGAATCACAATAATAAGTAAACGATGTTATTTCACAAAAATGTAAACAATACCCGTTTCATTACAATGTAAACAATGATGACTGTGGTTTTTTTCTTTTATATGTATATGTTATAGGCAATGTGTATAATGCAGGCATTCTATACAATACCTAGGAAATGTATAGAATGCCGGGGTCGTCCAGGCAATGTATAAAATAATATTAAATGTTCAAACTATTTTACACTTTACCTAGGAAATGCATAAAATACCTAGGCATTGTATAGAATGCCGGTTGACGCATAGGTAATGTATGTAATCGACTTTTCTTCTCTATGATTTAGTTAGACAGGTACTTACAGGTACAGGTGATCTTTTGAGAGCTATCCTAATTTCAACTTCCACCAGCAGACAGCGCTGATAAGACGTGTTCTATTGGTTGGTATGCCTAAGTGTCTACGTTTTTTTTTTTTGCGTAGACAGCGTTTCTCACACAGCAGTTCCCTTCGGATAAACAATTACATTTACAACGTACCAAAAAATTGCTGCAGAAAGTCGCTCTGTTCATTTCTTACCACTTGATTATGGAAATTTGATCATGATACAAAAAAAAACAACAGTTTTCATTTAAAATAAGCTTTTATTATACTTTTAATAAACTGTGGGTAACATAATTGCAATTTGAAAGGAAATAAAATCTTAGGTAACATCTTTGAACAACTAAAATAGGGTAATATTAAAATTGCAATACAGTTACTACCTACTTGTAGGTACTTAATAACAAAAACAAAGTCTTCATATGTGCAGTAATCGACACAAAACCTATGCGCTACGCTATCAAAGTAATAACATATTATTAAAAAAATACCTAGGTAAAGTTTGCTTACACCGTTCAAATTCAAAATCAACATTATTAAACTTTAACACAAACATTAACCTGAAAAATATAAAACTCTTCTAAAAAGATTTCTAAAAAGTCAAATTGTACATTGCCATTGTCTTATGCACCTAACTCTACTTTTAAGATACAATTAAAACGATAAAGTTGTTATGTTTAATAATAAAAGATCTTCCTGCAAGTAAGTTATTAAAAGCAGTTACTTATTCTTACAAGAAGAACTATTGTGACACTTTGAAGTACACAGCAACTTATTCTTAAAGCATGAACATTTTTTGGTTTCACAGTTTACTTTGCAAGTACATTTGAAAAATCCCTGACCGGTTCCAGTCGATTGCAAAGTAGCAACTGAACGCACTGTTGTATCCTGATTAGCGACATCTTCCACGCTTATTAATTTCTGTTGACAAACAGTAAATTGTTGTCTAGAAAACAGTGTTTTTATGATACCTTGCTTTGTGCCAAGTTGATAAAGTTCATCTTCCGTCTTTTTCAAGACAACTGCAAGTATATTACGGGCGTCACCACGGCCTCTGTCGACTTCTGGAACAGGAATCCTAACCGTGGTACCGGGTATTACAGGAGGAAATTTTTTTCCTGAAGTTTTGAGCATTTTCTTGGCTTGTTCTTCTAAATTATCTTTTGAACTGTTGCGGTTTTCTAAAGTTAATGCGGTTTTCATGCACAAAGGGCAAATCACTTCTGGTGCGTTTGTTTCTGGGGCGGCACAAAAAGTATGTATAGGACTTTTGCATGTTCTACACGAATGAGCACCCGTGGTCTCTCCAGAACAAACACAGCATTTGAGTACGGACGAAGGTGATTGGGGGGAAGGTTGATTCGGAACATTGTCAGTTTCAGCATCGACGTTTTCAAGATTCGCATGTTTGTTCTTGGCACTCAAAGTTTCTGTGTGGACTTCGGGATTTTCTTGTATAGCGTCATGTTTTTCCAAAGTATGGTTTTCAATCTGTTCATTTCTTTCATTTTCAGACTCAACAGGGTTACTTTGTGCTAAATTAATTACTTTTTCAAGTTGCTCTTCGGTCTCTACATTAGCATCATCAAACGGCAAACAAATACCAACCTTGATTTTTGAGCCGAATAGAGCTTCGTATGGTGTTCTTTTTATACCTTGGTGAAAAGCCCTGTTTTTCATAAGCTGAACAAATCGTAGGCCATCACTCCAGTGATCAGTATTATTATCTTGAAGCCAAGTTGTTAAAATATTTTCAATATCCTGGTTTGCTCTTTCTACACTACCCTGGCTCTGGGAGTGTCTAGGCTTACCATGGACTATTTTTAAAGTTGGCCAGTATGTT
Organism: Eudonia mercurella; assembly: GCA_963082485.1. Lineage (NCBI taxonomy): Eukaryota > Metazoa > Arthropoda > Insecta > Lepidoptera > Crambidae > Eudonia > Eudonia mercurella. Next base: position 11,728,198 of record OY720048.1, read on the forward strand.
TTTAGGTTACTAACGATTTGGTTTGAAAACTCTCTTCCATTGTCGGATTGCAAAATTGCTGGTGCACCAATCAATGTGAAAATATCCAGTAAATTGTATGCTACTTCTTCTGCACGTTTTGTTTTGAGTGCTCTGAGGATGACAAATTTGGTCAGGTGATCTTGGTAAACCATTATAAACTTATATTCTCGATCGGGGTGTGACTGAAAGTCAATTAAATCTACTTGACACCGGGAATTGAACTCAGATGACAGTATGGGCTTGACGACAATTCCCTTTTTTATACCTTTTTGTTTTTGCTGGCACGGTTCACAAAGCTGCAAGTATAGTTCAATATCATGTCGGGTTATATTCTTGTATCGCTGGCTAAGTTCTTTTAACATCCGGTCTCGTCCTCCATGACCAATTTCCTTGTGTGCATCGTGAATTACTTGAAATAAATCATCATCAGAGACATAGTATTTGATAACAGCGTTCGGAGCATTTACAGGGAAGATCAACTTACGGGTTTGTCCAACAGTGATCACGTCGTAATGCTTCAGCAACCAATAATCACGCGGAGTTTTCTTGTCTAACGTTTTCGCTTTTCTTATTTCCTCCAACAATTGTGTGTAACGTAAATCATCAATGAACACTCGATTCTTTGTAGAAGCCGATTCTCTTTTAGTACGCAGTTCTAAGTAAAACCTTTCTTTCATTAGTAAGTACCGCTGATCTGTAGCCATTTTCCACTAAATAATCACACACACAATGAATGATCACACACACAATGAATGATCACACTCAATAATTCAATTAAGAACCAATGCATAAACTAAAAAAATACGTCTGCATAGAACAAAGGAGTGCTGCGTACTAACACAACGAACGAGTTGCAACTTGTTTACGGGATAATCCCGCACGCCGCGCACTCGTCTTCTTCCCGTGGTCGTTCGTTATACACATTTCCTGATACGCTTCGGGCATTTTATACAATACCTAGGCAATGTATGAAATTAATCTTATTATATACATTGCCTGAACGTTTCAGGCAATGTATACAATGCCTAGGCATTCTATACAATGCCGGATTATACACATTGCCTATAACATATACACTTATATAACTGTAGCTGTTTTATGTGTATTGATTTCGATAAAATGTACACAATGTAGTTTGCAATATAATGTAAACATTCATTTTTGTCTTTTACAAGCTTTTATTTAGTTACACCTGTCCTGGTAGGCTACTCTTGACGCAAACTCAATCTCAATACAATTCCAATCCCAAATCTAAAAAATTCAAATGACACTATTAAAAGCGATAATAGCGCTACATTGGAATTAAATTGCGTGGAAATTGAGTGAACAAATTATTATCGAGATGGGGCGTTCCGAAATTGCGAAACTTATCCCAATATTGATACATATTAATCGCATTGGAATTGTATTGAGATTGAGTTTGCGTCAAGAGTAGCCTACCTGTTGTTGTAGTCCTGTGATGTTTGTCTGCCTGTAATCAAATCTTGCAAGTTTTCACTTCCCGGATACCGATTGAGCTGAAGTTTTGCATGCATGTGTAAATCGGATGACAATGCAAAATTATTATGCCATGGAGCTGATCTGATCATGGAACCTGAAAGTGGCCATAGGAACTCGGTAGTTAAACGACACAACCTCATCGACTTTGGACTCGTTTGATCCGTCTTGACGAGTACTTTGGTGCTAGATGGTAACCAGGGGGTCAACCGCCTAACTCTCTCGCTTTCGATCGCTTTGAAGGCGAGGCGAGGAGGAGGCGTCATCTTGTCATTTCGAAAGCAATATGAAAGCAATATTGAAAACTATAGGCTATAGCTTTCGATATTATACGATATTATATTTCGATATTATATTAGAAAGCGAGGCGAGGGCCTCGCTTTCAAAGCGATCGAAAGCGAGAGTGTTAGGCGGTTGGGGGGCAGGGTCTGATGATGGAGCTGGAAAATGGTCATAGGAACTCGGTAGTTAAACGACACAACCCCATCGAGTTTGGGCTCGTATGATTCGTCTTGACGAGTACTTTGGTGCTAGATGGTAACCAGGGTCTGATGATGGAGCTGGAAAATGGTCATAGGAACTCGGTAGTTAAACGACACACCCCCATCGAGTTTCGGCTCGTATGATTCGTCTTGACGAGTACTTTGGTGCTAGATGGTAACCAGGGTCTGATGATGAAGCTGGAAGATGGCCATAGGAGCTCGGTATTGAACGACACAACCCCATCGACTTTGGACTCGTTTGACCCGTCTTGACGAGTACTTTGGTGCTAGATGGTAACCATGGTCTGATGATGGAGTTGGAAAAAGGTCATAGGAACTACTTTGGTGCTAGATGGTAACCAGGGTCTGATGATGGAGCTAGAAAATGGTCATAGGAACTCGGTAGTTAAACGACACACCCCCATCGAGTTTGGACTCGTATGATTCGTCTTGACGAGTACTTTGGTGCTAGATGGTAACCAGGGTCTGATGATGGAGCTGGAAAATGGTCATAGGAACTCGGTAGTTAAACGACACAACCCCATCGAGTTTCGGCTCGTATGATTCGTCTTGACGAGTACTTTGGTGCTAGATGGTAACCAGGGTCTGATGATGGAGCTGGAAGATGGCCATAGGAGCTCGGTATTGAACGACACAACCCCATCGACTTTGGACTCTTTGATCCATCTTGACGAGTACTTTGATGCTAGATGGTAACCAGGGTTTGATGATGGAGCTGGAAAATGGTCATAAGAACTCGGTAGTTAAAAGACACAACCCCATCGAGTTTGGGCTCGTATGATTCGTCTTGACGAGTACTTTGGTGCTAGAACTAAAAAGTTAAAAATAAAATAAAATAAACATTTTAAAAACAAGCTTTTACTATTTGTTAATAATAAAAGAACTAAAAAGTTTAAAAACAATATATATTTTTTAAACTTTTTAGTTAAGTTACTAATAATTAAAATCCGATAATAAGAAAATCTTTGCATTTTTATCACAGACCCAATTTTTTTATAAATAAAAGCACGTTACATTGTGAATTGTGATTGCAAAAGAAAAATAGTGAAGGTGTATTATGCTAAATGTTCTTTAATGTTCCATATAACATATATATTTGTATTATATAATTTATTACAGCGTGTATACATTGTTTTAAAATTGCGTTGTATATATGTAAAAGATATTGCCACATATACATAATTATAAACTTGGAAGTGTATAGTATGCATTGATAGTGTTCTGTATACTTCATTATGAAGACAAAGTATACCAAATTTTGACCCAGTTTGAAGAATATATGATTTCAAATACAACACGACATACTTATTTTTGAAATATCAAATGTTTACATATTTTTGCAAATGTATCACTGTATACATATCAGTGCACGTGACTGTACATCGACAAAATTGCAACTCTCCTCGTTTGTCACTAGGAGGTACTGGTTGCTTCAATGCGATGCCATACTTTTTATTTCGTTATCGTGATTGAATGGTGCCAAAATAAAAAGTTGTAAGTATTAGAAACGTTTTAGAAGGCTTAGGCTGAATGCGTTCTAGTAGGTGACTATAAAGTTTCAGACTCATCAGCAATGTTTTCTCAATTACTGTGTAAGCGGTTGTCAAATCTATGACGTCATTCGCAGTGGAGTGGCTGGACCAGCACCGGACGCTCCGCGAGTTGAGCGTGGACTCCAAGAGGACGGTGCTGCTGAAGCGAAGGCTGTTCTTCAGCGACAGGAACGTGGACGCGCGCGATCCGGTGCAACTCAATCTGCTGTACGTGCAGGCGCGTGACGCCATCTTAGAGGGCCGCCACCCCGTCACTGAAGACCAAGGTAGGGCTACACGGACTCTCAACACTCACTCTCATTCTCATATTCACTTATACTATCATCACAGAAGAAAGAAAATATTACGCTTACTACATCCACGCACACACGTTCGTCTTTTCGTCCTCGAGGGTTGAGAGTCCACCCCTTCACCGAGGACCAAGGTAGGACTGACTACACGCACTTTTACTCTCACTTTCACTCTCACTACGCTCACTTATACTACACTCTAAACACTAAGTCACTCTCAGAAAACGAGGCACAATGCAAAAAAATACTTTTAATATTGAATACGGATGCTTTATCGGACGATTGTGCTTAGATGTGGCATGTGACTTAGAAAATTTTTTTTACGACCAGACAGGTATTTTGTGTTAATGGAGTTTCACCCGAGTTCTTCCCGTAATATAACACGTGTTGTGAGACTATTTTAATTTCTATCTACCGTACAATTTTACCCTTATCACTAATAATAAAAAATACTTGAAATTGGCTAAATGCTATTAATAAATTCAGGTATTTTGTGTAAACTATAGGTGGCACACAAACATAGCTTAGGGGGTGAGTATAATTTATTTTTAAACTACCTATAAAATAGAAGAAATTATTTTTAGTATTACGAAAAAATATTTTAAACGTGAGCACTTTTTTATTTCATGTTTTTTTACCTATAATAATAACATTAAACTATTATCAGTGATATAGGTAGGTATTTTGCAGAAAACTTAAGACGAAGTAGATTTCGTAAAAACAAGTATTTTATCAAAATTATTCTAGGCATTAAACGAACTTTTTAGGTACCTACCTAAGTATTTTATATCAATAAAGCACAGAATACATAATAGTACAAGACTAAAGCCTCGGAACCTGTGCTCAGAACAATAACTAAAGTTTTAGGTACCTAGTTATTATTCTGAGACTTATCCTTTAAATAAAAAAAAAACAAATGTCAAAACTTATAATACACTTGATCTTTACTTAGGTATTCTTTTGAGCATGACCCATTTTCCTCAGAACACTAACTAAAGCTAAGTACCAATTATTTTATTATAGGTACTATGGTACCCTACTAATATTCTTCCGAGTCATTTTGGCGCGCGTTTTTACTCCGTGAAAGAAAAGCTTCTGGGACGTCGACGATTCGACCCACAGATTCGACCGCACGCGTCGTTGCCAGCTCGCCGCGCGCGGTCGTGTGACGTCACATGACCCCTAAGGACTTTTACACTGCACTTGTTTTTTTATTTTTGTTCGGATTTTTGTTGTTTTTTATCTGTGACATTGACCTTAAGCGTTGCGTGTGTGATAGGGTATGCAACGTATGTGTAATTAATTACATTTTTGAAACGAAATGTTATTGTTTTGTAATCAACGGCGGCGGGCGGCGGCGTTATTGTTTATCTCCTATTAATTTGTGTGGGAATTATTACTAATAGTTATTATAAAGTAATGACAGGTGCCGCTACACTCCCGGACTCCTAAACCGAGCCACCTAGCATAATGAGTTTGTATCGTCCATAACTTTAAAAAATGTATGAATGACCAAAAAGTTTTAATGCAGTTTTGTAGCTGGCATATTCAACATAAGGCTCATATGCTGTTGTTCTACATTTTTTGGTCATTCATACATTTTTTAAAGTTATGGACGATACAAACTCATTATGGTAGGTGGCTCGATTTAGGGTCCGGGAGTATAAAATCTATTAAGGCATCGCACGACGCACGACGGCGACCGACCGACGTTTTTATAAGATTGTAAAAGAGTGACTTTATAAAAACCAAAGTTCTTTTAATGGTTTTCTTACACGAACACTACACATTGAACTACACGTCTTTATTTTACACATTAGTTTGATTAAATGTTTATCTCTCTTTATAGTAGATCCGTAAAAGTAGTTTCATTTCAATTGTATTAATGGTTTTTAAAGTTTATACGCGTGTAGGTAGGTACAACTTTCGCGTTTATTTCAGTCGTGGCGACGAGTCGTTTTAAACCCTTTGCAGGGTGATCAAAAGGATAATACTGCGAGTCATCTTATAATTTGATAAAGAAGACACCCAAATTGGTAATAATATTAAAATGATTTTTTTTTGTAATTGGTCATCCATTAAACGTATCAGAATTAAGGTAGATAGCTACCTATTATAAAAAAAATCCCATTTTCAACGACCCGTATTTTTTGGGTTTAAAGTTACCCAAACATAAATGTAGTGCGTTGCTTCGCGTGACCGCGCCTTTACCAGTACGGCACGGAATCGATCGCCGACCGCGCCACGACGCGGGCACGACTCAGTCGCGGGCCGCGCGCCGACACGACTCGACACGTCACGACCGCCGCGCCATGTTCTCTGAGAAACTGGACGTGAAGCTTATCAGCCTGGTGAGGGACAACCCAGTTCTTTACGACCTCAACCACGGAAAATACATGGACTTCAATGCGCGTGAGGTGGCCTGGCAGAAGATTGGCGACGAACTGAAGCGACCGGGTAAGTGGCCATTTATAATTTACGACGCGTCTCGGTTAGGTAGCCGTAGGCCGGTGTAAATGATGTTTGTTACTGTTGGAACTCGACAGGTTTTCGTTTTGAAATAAAATGTCGAGTCGAGTTGAGAAATTGTTTGGTCAAATCCTTTGCAATTAGTGACTAAAAGATTCTAATCACGTGAATATGACCTATTTTTGATTTTTTGTCAATTCAATGATGAAAAAACTTAATGCGTAATTGCGCGTGCATTTTTGAAATGATATTTCTACATTAGTTATTAGGAACCAAATTAATAAATACATTCTGAAGTTGAAATCTTAAAAGGGTAAACACCCCTTTTACCATCCTTAGTTAAATATTCTATTGAATTGGTATTTAAGGGAATTGTTAACATAAAACTTTTAATCTTTTGATTTACAGCCGTCGACTGCAAAGTGAGATGGATAAACATAAGAGACGTCAACAGAAGAATAATAAAGAAGAATCTCACAAATCCCAGCCCTCGGAACAGGCTGTACAAATATGAAGCTGAGCTTTCCTTCATGAAGCCGTTCTACAAAGACGTGGTCATGCCTAACGGTGATGACTACGACGACCCTGACGACAAAAGTCTGTGGGACGAATGCGGCGGGATGCCCGAGCCAGTTGAGGACAGCGACGACTCCGAGACCCCCATAAAGAGGCTGCTACAGAAGAGTGGTAAGAAAAAGAAAAAGAAGAATTACGATGAAGACCAAAAGCCTGTGATGAGCGAAGCGTCCAACACGTCGGATTTTGAACCAGCCGATCCTGTTGACGCGTTTCTGTTAAGCATCGGTGCCACCTTGAGGACTTTCAACGCTTACCACCTGAACTTGGCGAAGAGTAAGATCTTCGCGGTGGTCCAGGAACACGACCTGCAGCAGATCGTGCAGAAGTCGAATGAGGTGAAGGTGACCGCTCCAGATTCTATGTTCCTACATGGAATGGCAAGCGATAGTGGAAGACTGTAAATACTGAGTTAGGTTAAATGTGGTTTGTTATAAGTATATTATTAAGTGTACTTAATCGGGTTTTATTTCTTTTTTCGTTTAAAAATCAAACCTGCCTAGCTTCAAACCTGCTGCATCTGGCTATACATACACACAAGATTGTGGTAAGGGAATGATAGGGCATTAGGATTATTAGGTAGGTACCCGCTGAGGTTCTTATTAAACCAAAGTGGGCCTTTAAAAGATTTTTTTTTATATTGACACGTCATAGTGACCACATCCTGCCTGATGGTAAGCAGCCGATGCAGTCCAAAATAATGAGAGCGCTCCTCACCGTGGAACAAGCACGGTGACAAGCGCACCCATTCATGACGGCCTGCATAAATGCCGTTTCACGCCCCGCTTAAAAGACCCGGGACTATAGGAGCTGGGAAACACATGCGCCGGCAAAGAATTCCAAAGCCGAATGGTCTTACAGAGGAACGACTTGCCAAATTTTTTGGTACGAAATTTTCTTAAAATCAGGTTGGTTCTAATAAAGATTTTCGGTGTTAAAGATCGTAGATAGGTACTTGGGAATGATGGCAACTGGCAATGTACCTGACTAGAATAGATATAGTTAGGTGTAACATAGGTATTCTAAAATTAAGGTTTTTAGAAGCGGTCCTCGTGTAGAAAAGGGGGCACCAAAAAATAAAACAATTTTTTTTTCACGAAATGACGAAAATCATAGCTTTCAAAAAAAGATAATCAATTTTTTAAATTTTTTTTTGGAAAAATTTCTAGCACAATTTTCGCTCCAGCTGGCTTCGCGAGCCTTCGCTACGTGTAGGTCACAGACTATCCTAACCTAACCTAGTTGTCCCAGTCGCCACTACATAGTTACAAAATTTTCTTTCCATAGCTCCATACAAAATCATCTAAAAATAAAACTTTACAAGTCCTAGCTCCATACAAAACATGATCGACAAATCGGTTGTCTCGGACCCCCTTTGCTACACCCTAACCCAAGAAGCAACTAAAAGATATATCTACGTAGGTAATCTGACTGAACAAACTAAGCAATACACTAGTTAGGCACTTTGATTTATCAACAGCTGTTTACACCGCGTAGCGCGCACCTTATAAAAACATTATCATATCTACTACACAAACGAAACAGTTAGCTTCAGCATACACAGCTTCGTCCACTTGCGAGATATCAAAGCGGGTTAAACCCGAGCCGCAATGAGCAGTGAACGTCAATAATTTGTCGTACCGAGCCCGCG